>CM063632.1:2326880-2441483 GCA_032357785.1 Periparus ater
GGGGGGTCCCACCCGGGATTTGGGGTCTCTGGGGGGGGTCCCTGCCGGGTTTGGTGGTTCTGGGCTGGGCAGGGGGTCCCTCACCAGCGCAGTTTGGGGGTCCCAAGTGTGCCCCCCCTATTGTGAGGTGCCAGGGAATGGGCAGGGGGTGTCCCCCCCACTCTAATTCGGGGGTCCCCCCACAGCCCCCGGGGCGCTGGGAGCGCGTGGCCTTCGCCTACCTGAGCCCGCTGGTGCTGCGCAAGGAGCTGGAGAGCCTGGTGGAGAACGAGGGCGGGGAGCTGCTGGCGCGCCCCGAGCTCGTGGACAGCCACCCCATCATCTACTGGAACCTGGTGTGGTACTTCCAGCGCCTGGCCCTGCCCAGCAACCTCCCCCTGCTGCTGCTGGGCTCCCAGCACGCCCCCCGCGACCCCCAGGTGGGCTTTGTGGGGCTGGGGGTGGCTGCGAGGGGCTCGGGGTGGGGCTGTGCTGACCCCCCCGGCCCGGCCCGCAGCCCCCCGAGCCCTCCCGCGTCCGCGTGCGGCTCCTGTGGGACGTGCTGAGCCCCGACCCCGAGAGCTGCCCCCCGCTCTACGTCCTGTGGAGGCTGCACAGTGAGCGGGGAACGGGGACGGGGAACGGGGATGGGGATGGGGATGGGGGGGATTGGGAATGGGGGAATGGGGATGGGGGTTTGGGGATGGGGCTTTGGGAATGGGGGAATGGGGATGGGGGTGTGGGAATTTGGGGGTTTGGGATGGGGAATGGGGGTTTGGGGGTATGGGGAATGGGGATGTGGGAATAGGGATGTGGGAATGGGGATTGGGAATGGGGATGGGGGTTTGGGGATGGGGGGGTTTGGGGATTTGGGAATGGGGGTTTGGGGATGTGGGAATGGGGATGGGGGTGTGGGAATTTGGGGGTTTGGGATGGGGAATGGGGGGTTCGGGGTATGGGGATGGGAATGGGGGTTTGGGGATGTGGGGATGGGAATGGGGATGTGGGAATAGGGATGTGGGAATGGGGATGTGGGAATGGGGGTGTGGGATTTGGGAATGGGGGTGTGGGAGTTCGGGAATGGGGATGGGAATGGGGGTCTGGGGGTTTTGGGAATGGGGATGGGAATGGGGGTGTGGGGATTGGGATGGAGGTTTGGGGGTTTTGGGAATGGGGATGTGGGAGTTTGGGAATGGGGATGGGAATGGGGGTGTGGGGGTTTGGGAATGGGGGTTTGGGAATGTGGGAATGGGGGTTTGGGGATGTGGGGATGGGAATGGGGATGTGGGAATAGGGATGTGGGAATGGGGATTTGGGAATGGGGGTGGGGGGATGGGGGGTGTGGGAATTTGGGGGTTTGGGATGGGAATGGGGGTTTGGGGGTATGGGAATGGGGATGTGGGATTTGGGAATGGGGGTGTGGGGGTTTGGGATGTGGGAATGGGGGTTTGGGGGATGTGGGGATGGGAATGGGGATGTGGGAATAGGGATGTGGGAATGGAGGTTTGGGGGGGTTTGGGGATATGGGAATGGGGGTTTGGGGGTTTGGGGGTTGGGGGATATGGGAATGGGGGTGTGGAGGTTTGGGGGTTTGGGGTTTGGGAATGGGGGACACGGGGTGGAAGGAGCAGGGGAAGAAGAGCAAAGCTCAGGGGTTCAGGGACACCTTGGGGACACTGGGGGCACACTGGAGCGTCCCCCAGGGGATTTGGGGACGCTGGGGTCACTCTGGGGTGACACTCTGGGGTCCCCCAGGTAACATCCCCCCCACGGCTGCACCCCTGGGGCCCCCCGGCCCCCCCGTTCTCGCTGCCCTTCCTCGAGGCCCTGCTGAGCCACGTGGGGCTCAACGAGGTCCACAAAGCCATCGGGCTCTTCCTGGAGACCCTGGCAGCGCCCGGAGCCCCCCGAACGCTGCACAGGTACGGGCAGAGCCCCCCAAATCCCCCCGAATCCCCCCAAAATCCCCCCCAAATCCCCTCACGGCTCCTCCTCCAGGAGCATCTACCGGGAGCTGCTGTTCCTGACGCTGGCGGCGCTGGGCCGGGAGCACACGGACATCGGTGAGGGGCTCGGGGGGGGACACGGGGGGCCTGGGGGGGACACGGGGGGTTCAGGGGGCTCAGGGCTGACCCCTCTCTCGCCCCCCACAGCCGCCTTTGACCGCCGGTACCGCTCGGCGCTGGGCAAGCTCGGCGGGGCCCTGGGCCGGGACGAGCTGCGGCGGCGCCGGGCGCAGCCCCCCAGCGCCAAAGCCTCCGACTGCCGCCGCACCTTCGGGGCTCCCCCCGAGTGCTGAACCCCCAAACGCTCCGGGGGGGGACAGGGACCCCCCCAGCCAGGGTTAAACGGGACCCCCACCAGGTCCCCCCAAAGTGTGACAGGGACCCCCCGAGTGCTGGGCAGGTGGGGAAGGGACCCCCCAGGCCACCCCCGGGACCCCCCTCAAATGCTCCATGGCGGGGAGAAGAGACCCCCCCCAGGCAACCCGCAGGCTCACGACGGGTTTTATATGTCAGTGTTAATATATTTTTATTTATTTATTCACCCCCCCAGAGTGAGAGCGCGGATGGGACGGGCAGGGGGGGCTCTGGGTGTTTCCCCTTCCTCATTTCTGCCCCGCTTCTCAGCCGGGGGGGGTTGGGGGTGGTTTTTTCCCCCCTCAGGTGGTGTCAGGGCAGCTGGGTTTGTGTCCCCCCAATCTCCAGCCCTCCCGGGCCCCCCGGGGGGGTTTGGTGGCCATCGGGAGGGGGTTCGGGGCCGCCCCCTCCCCTTGCACTGTGCAATAGCAGCCCCAGCCCCAGGGGCCTGTAAATAAAAGCTGCTGCGGTATTTTCCTCGCTGCCTCCAGGGCGATTTCTTTTGGTGTGGGGGGTGGGTCTGGGGGCGGCGGGG
This sequence comes from Periparus ater, assembly GCA_032357785.1. NCBI lineage: Eukaryota > Metazoa > Chordata > Aves > Passeriformes > Paridae > Periparus > Periparus ater. Next base: position 2,329,755 of record CM063632.1, read on the forward strand.
GGGGGGAGATGAGGCCGTGTCCGCCATCTTCGACCCTGGCACGGCCCGGGCGCTGCCCTCAGGCCGCCATCTTGGATCCTGGCACGGGCCTCGCGGCCGCCGGGCCCTGCGCGCTGCCGCTCCGCCGGGCCCGGGGGCGTGCGGGGGTTCTTCCCGGTACCCCTGGAGACGGGACCGCCCCCAGAGCCACGCGCGGCCTCGCACCGGCGCCACGTGGGGCGGAACCGGGCCGGTACTGGGCCCGGGGCCGCTACGGCGGCTGCGATGGGCCAAAACTCCCTCGCGGGCCGGGGGAGAAGTCGCGCGCCGCCACCGCGCGCCGCCCGCGATACCCGGATGTTCAGACTCGGGGACCCATTAAAGGCGCCCCGCGGGGAAGCTCGGCGCGTTCCCATTGGTGCAGCGGGGCGTCAATCCCTACTGAGACTGCCAGTAAAAGTCGGGAGGCGGGCAAAGAGCGAATTAGGGCGATTCGATTGGTGGAGCCGTGTGCCTGTCCGGACGCCGCACCAATGGGCGTCGCGGCTGGGGTCGGGAGGCGGGGCGGGCGCGGCGGCGGCGGCGGCCAATCAGGGGCATTGTTTGTGGTGGTGCCGGTTGCGCTCGGCGGCGGCCGCGTCTGCTCCGCCCGCCCGGCCCGGGACCCCCGGGACCCCCCGGGACCCGCCGGGATCCGCCGGGATCCGCCGGGAATCCACCGGGAAACGCCGGGAAACGCCGGGAACCCGCCGCGACCCCCCGCGACCCCCGAACCAGGTGAGGCCCGCGGGGGCGGCGGGGCCGGGCCCGGCGGGGGCGGGGCAGGGCCTGGGTGAGGGGGGGCGAGACCCGGGGGATGGGGGGGGATCCTGGGGGGGCTGAGGGCGGATTCTGGGGGGGCTGAGGGATTTTGGGGAGGGCTGCGGGCGGGAGGCAGAGCCCGCGGTGTTGCGGGCGATCTGGGCTGTGCCTTGGGGGCGCAGAGCTCGCATTTGGGGGGGCAGAGCCCGAGGGGTTGGGCGGCGGCAGAGCTCGCATTTGGGGGATCAGAGCTCGGATTTGGGGGATCAGAGCTCGGATTTGGGGGATCAGAGCTCGGATTTGGGGATCAGAGCTCGGATTTGGGGGACAGAGCTCGGATTTGGGGGATCAGAGCTCGGATTTGGGGGACAGAGCTCGGATTTGGGGGATCAGAGCTCGGATTTGGGGGATCAGAGCTCGGATTTGGGGGATCAGAGCTCGGATTTGGGGGAGCAGAGCTCGGATTTGGGGAGCAGAGCTCGGATTTGGGGATCAGAGCTCGGATTTGGGGAGCAGAGCTCGGATTTGGGGGAGCAGAGCTCGGATTTGGGGGATCAGAGCTCGGATTTGGGGATCAGAGCTCGGATTTGGGGAGCAGAGCTCGGATTTCGGGGGCAGATCTTGGAGATTTGGGAGTGCACAGCTCAGGGATTTGGGGGGGCAGAGCTGAAATTTGGGGCACAGCCTGAGGGGTCGGTGCGGGGCAGAGCTCAGGGATTTTGGGGAGGGGCAGAGCTCGGATTTTTGGGTGCAGAGCCCGAGAAGTTTTGGGGGCACAAGCAGCTGGTTTTGGGGGGCTTGGGGAGCGAAGCCAGGCGGATCTGGGGGGGCAGAGCTCAGGGATTTTGGGGAGCAGAGCGCAGATTTGGGCGAGCAAATCTGAGGCATTTTGGGGGTCAGCCCGGGGGGTTTGGGGGGAGCGCCGGGGAATCCCCCGGGAGAACGGGAGAGGCGCGGGGGCTGCCCGGGGTTCCCGGAGGGATTTGGGGGATTGGGAACCCTGGATCAGCCCCCCTTTGTTCCCAGCCGTCCGTGCCGGGATTCGGGAGCGGTTCCCGGTCCTTTCCCCGGTCCCTGCTGGAAGCGGGTCCTGGCCTCTTCCAGGATTTCCGCCCCGCGGGATTCTCCCTCTTTTCCTGCTGCCCCCCCCCTCACTTCCCGGTGCCGCTTCCCCAGCTCGGAGCCAGCAGGGAAACTTTGCCATCCCTGGGATAACGCGGAGCAGGCGCCTTCCCCGGGCACTGCCCGCGCCCCTTCCCGGTTTTTGGGTGGGATCGGGATGGAAACGCCGCACCGGGGAGGGGAGGGCACGGACCCTTCCTCATCCGCATTTGGGAAGCCGCATCCTCTCCCAGGAGGAGATCCGAGAGGATTTCTGCTCCCAGGGATGAGGATTGCTGCTCCCGAGGAGAATCCTTCCCCAGATTCCCAAAATCCAGGCGGTTGGGCGCTTTCCCCTCCCCTTGGAGCCTGGAAAAGGGATCTGTGATGGCGGGGGGAGGGGGTGGTTTGCCGGGAAGAGAGGAGGAGATTTGGGAATCTGGGAGCAGGGAGGAAGAGCGGCAGCGTAAGGATGCGCCGGGATCCATCGGCTTTTCCAGAGCGTTTTTGATCCGTTTTTTTTTTAATATCCATTTGATTTTCTGGAGCCTCCTCGGCCGCTGCCGGGCGAGAGGAGGAGGAGGAGGAGGAGGAAGGGGGAGCACGGGAATGGGAGCAGCCTCCTCCTGGCAGGAGTGTGGGAGGATTTGACTCCTGTTCCTCGGTGCTCCCGGGTGGGGGTTGGGATTGCACAGGCAGCCGCGGTTTTTCGGGAATTTCAGGGCTTTGAAGGCTTGGGGGTGCAGGGGAGACCCCCCAACCCGTCACATCCCAGGATTTGGGCCGTCCACGGTGCTGCAGTTGCTGTTGGGGTGAAATGGAGCCGGCGAATCCGTAGGGATTCCTCCATCCCTGAGGATCCCCCATCCCCGGGGTCCCCGCCTCGCTGGGATCCAGGATTGTGCTGGAATTCGTCGCCCTTCCCGTGCCGTCGGAGCCGCTGGGATCCATCCCAGGGATCCGTGGCGGTGCTGTGGCTCTGATCCTTTGGGATCTCGGTGCCACCTTCTCCTGGCGCCTTTCCCGGTCACGAGGCCGGCGCTGACGGGAGCATCCATCCATCTTCCGACGGCTCCGCTCGGAGCATCCCGCCGGAGCGGGGCGGGTCCCGGGCTCCCCTCAGGTGTTCCTGGCAGGGGGGGAAGGTGGGAATACCTGCTCAGCAGGCTTTATCCCACTTGGGATCTTCCTGGAAGCTCCTTCCCCTCAGATGTCGTGTTCCAAGGGGGTCGGGATCCTCTGCTCCGGAGGAGCCGGGAGAGGAATTTCCCGGATCCCTTCACTCGCCGCGCCGGGACCTGAGGAAAACCAGTCACTGAAGCCTTTTTCCTGATGATTTCCCAGTTCAGTGATGGTTTTCCACGCTTGGCTATTCCGAATCTGACGGCAAAACGCTCCTTGGTGCCCCAGTGCTCCTGGTGGAAATCTCTGGCTTTGAGTTCCACGCGGATCTTGGAATTCTGCTCCGTAGTCTTGGGCAGCTCAGCCACGGGTGGCTGGGGTTGTGTTTGCCCTGGGTTTTGTTTTGCTTTAGGCTCTTTTCCAGGTTTTTGGGGCTATTCCATATTCTGCAGCCTCTCAGGATGCTGCCGTGGCTGGGATGGGATGTGTTGGGATGCGTTTCCCTGCAGGAATTTCTTCCCAATGTCCCATCCTAAAGCCATTCCCACTTTCCTGCCGCTCCACGTCCTCGTCCCAGCTCCCTCCCAGCTCTCGGAGTGCCTTTGGCCACTGGAAGATGCTCCAGGGTCTCCCTGGATCCTCCCTTTTCCAGGCTGGGCAGTCCCAGCTCTCCCAGCCTGGCTCCAGCAGCTCCAGCTGCTCCTTCCAGCCGGACCCCGGGAACATCCCGGGCTCTCCCAGCCCCTTCCCCATGCGGAGCCGCGGGAGCTGCCCGGTTGTGTCTGGGGATCCCAGCGGGCACCGCTCCCCGTCCCGGTGATTTTGGTTTTCCCCTGGGCTGGGGGGAGCTCATCCCGAATTCCCGATCCGTGGGGAGCGGGTCGGGAAGAGGCCGCAGCGCTGGGTCCGGGTTTTATTCCCCGCGATTCTCGCGAGCCTGCGGTGCTCCCGGATCCGGGATGGGCTGGGGAAGGGGAGAACGCTCAGACCCCGGCGCTGTGACTCTGCCCCTCGCACGTGGAATCTTATCCGGGCATTTGGGATGGTGCTATCTGGAATATGCCTGAAATCCCTCTGAAGAGCAGCACCAGCCTTTGGAATCCGGAGGGTGTTGGGAGCGGCGCTTCCAAGACTAAAATTAGCCCCGACCCAGCACCGAGGAGGCCGGGTTTCATTTCCATGGATCCTCATCGCATCCATGTTGTTCCATCCCCGCTCCGTGGATTCCTCTCCCTGAGGTTTGGAGCGTGGATTTTGGGGCTGAACCCTGGAATTGTCCCGTTTTGGAATCCCGACGGAATCCTCAGCGGTTCCTTGGGGGCCAGGTGATGGGAAGAGTTGGATTTGTGTGCGTTTTCCGTGCCTGGTGTGCTTCTCCCCATAAAACCTGGGCTTCACTTCCGTGGAGTCTCAGAAGATGGATGCACAAATCCTGGCATTTTTTGGGATGAGACAGAGCCAGAGCCGCGTGTCCCTGTGGGAAGGGGAGGATGCTCCTTGTCATCCCTCCCAGGATCCATTTTTGCTTTCCCAGCGAGCCAGAAGTTCCCTGAAATTCCCCAAACTCCGGGACTGAACCTCCAGGTGCGCTCCCCAAATCCCGGATTTTAGGGAGGGCCTGGCTGGAAAACCTGCTCGGGCTGTTTCCCGCAGGATCCGCGGCCCGCAGGGAATTTTAAGGTGGATGCTCCGGGGATTCATCCAGGCTGAAGGAAGGGTTGGGAATCTCGGCTGCTCCCAGTTCCTGCTCCTTGAACACATCCCGACATCCGCCCTGTGCTGAATCCAGTGGGGAGTTCGGAGAGAGAAGGCGGCGATTGGAGTGGCGCAGAATTCCAGGGAATTCCAAAATGATCCCGTGGTCCTTCCTGAGCAGCTCCAAACCCGGTGGATTTTCCTCTTCATTAAATCCTGGATTCCAATTAAATCTTGGAGCAAATCCCAGCACCTTCTCGTGCAGTGGGGACATTCCCACGGGTGATTGTCTGTTCCTTGCAAGAATTCCCACAGAGCAGCGGGATCCGTGGAGCCACCGGAGCGCTGGGAACGACGCTCCCGTGGGCTGGAGGAGAGGGGAGACGCCCGGCTCTGCTTTTCCAAGGAACGGCCTCAGCCGAAAGAGGGGTTTGGGAATCCTGGAAGCCAAGGTGCCGCTCGCTGGTTTTCCTGGAAGCGCTGGATGGGAAGCGGGAGCTGCTGGATGTGGCTGGGAACGGGGTGGGATAAAGTGGGAATCCCAGCCCTGACATCGCTGGGAGCAGCGGGCGAGGGGAGAGGATCCCGAGTTCCTGAAGGGTCAATCCCAGCTGGCCTCGGGATGAATCCATGGGAATGGGGGAGCGGATCCTGAGTTCTGGAAGAATCAATCCCAGCTGACCTCAGGATGAATCCACAGGAATGGGGGAGAGGATCCCGAGTTCCTGAAGGGTCAATCCCAGCTGGCCTCAGGATGAATCCATGGGAATGGGGGAGCGGATCCCGAGTTCCGGAAGGATCAATCCCAGCTGGCCTCGGGATGAATCTGTAGGAATTCGGGAGAGGATCCCGAGTTCTGGAAGGATCAATCCCAGCTGGCCTCAGGATGAATCCACAGGAATGGGGGAGAGGATCCCGAGTTCCTGAAGGATCAATCCCAGCTGGCCTCGGGATGAATCCATGGGAATGGGGGAGAGGATCCCGAGTTCTGGAAGGATCAATCCCAGCTGGCCTCAGGATGAATCTGTAGGAATTCGGGAGAGGATCCCGAGTTCTGGAAGGATCAATCCCAGCTGGCCTTGGGATGAATCCATGGGAATGGGATCGCGCTGCGCTCCCTTGGTCGCATCCCCGCGATCCTTGAGCCGCGTTGGGTTTCTTGTGGAGCCTCCTGGGGCGATGGAGATCAGCCGGCTTTGGATTCCCACCGGATGGCAAAGTTTGGGAAAATCTGCTCATCCTGCAGTTTTCCCAGGATCTCTTCCCGGGTACGCGGTGTCGGCCTGGAGCCGGTGCTGCCGCTTTGGGAGGAGGGAATTGGATCCAGGAATCCCGGGAGAGCGGCACGGGGGGATCACGGCAGCGGGGAGGAAGAGCCAGGGATCCTTCGGATCTGGGACAACAGGAGCTCTGCTCAGGAGCTTCCTCGGAGACCTTTTCATCCTGGGAACAGAAGCTCCCAGGGAATGGATCCATAGGGAAAACCCCCCCAAATCCAATTAAAGGATTTAATTTAGCGCTTCCTTTGCCCGTCCGGGCTGGGAAGATCCGTTGGGAAGGTCGGGGCAGGAGCGGGGATGGGAGGGATCAGCTCCATCAGGGATGGGAGTGTCCCGAATCCCCACCCAGCAGAGAACTGGGATGGAAGATGGAGAGGATGGAAACGGCCTGGAATGCTCCTGGAAAACCGGGAGCAGAGAAATGAAGGAATTTTCTGCTCTCCTGTGCCCTCTGTGCTTTCCACGGACACAGCCTGGAATAAATCATCCCAGGGCCCATCCCACCCCCTCATTAGCTGATAAATCCATGGAAACGAGCGTGCAATTAGAGCTAATTAATCCTTTCCCCCTTTGGAAACCAAATTGTTCCATTTTATCCTATAAAGGCAAACTGGGGGTTCCAGTGCTGGAATGCTGCGGAATTCCCAGGCTCCCACACGCCCGGGGTGGAATAAAGCTGTGGATGTTGGGGATTACGGGATTATCCAGGTGTTTGGGGGATCCAACACCTTCCATCTGCTCCTGTCCAGCCGGGCCTTGAGCACTCCCCGGGATGGGGCAGCCCCAGATTCCCGGGATAACTCGTGCCAGGGCCTCACCACCCTGACAGGGAACAATTCCAAATATCCGGCCTCGATCTCCCGTGTTTTAATTTAAAACCGCGTTCTCCATCTCCTGGGATTCTCCATCCCTGGGATTCTCCATCCCTGGGTTCTCCATCTCCCAGGTTCTCCATCCCTGGGATTCTCCATCCCTGGGTTCTCCATCTCCCAGGTTCTTCATCCCTGGGTTCTCCATCTCCCAGGTTCTCCATCTCCTGGGATTCTCCATCCCTGCGTTCTCCATCTCCCAGGTTCTCCATCCCTGGGATTCTCCATCCCTGGGATTCTCCATCCCCCAGGTTCTCCATCCCTGGGTTCTCCATCCCCCAGGTTCTCCATCCCTGGGTTCTCCATCCCTGGGATTCTCCGTCTCCCAGGTTCTCCATCCCTGGGTTCTCCATGTGGTGAATCCCATTCCCTGGGATCCCCGGGCACATTCCCGGATCCCCGGGCACATTCTCGGGATCCCTGGTCACATTCCCGGATCCCTGGTCACATTCCCAGGATCCCTGGTCACATTCCCGGGATCCCTGGTCACATTCCCAGGATCCCTGGTCACATTCCCGGGATCCCTGGTCACATTCCGGGATCCCTGGGCACATTCCGGGATCCCTGGGCACATTCCTGGATCCCCGGTCACATTCCCGGATCCCTGATCACATTCCAGGATCCCTGATCACATTCCTGGATCCCCGGTCACATTCCCGGGATCCCTGGTCACATTCCCGGGATCCCCAGGCACATTCCCGGGATCCCCGGTCACATTCCCGGGTCCCCGGCCATTCTCCGCTGCCCGGTCTCGCCGTGGTCCGAGCGCTCCCGGGGCGGCTCCTCCGCCGCTCCCGGCCCGGGGCCCGCGGTTCTTTCGGTACCGGGAGGGGCGGATCCCGGCGGCGGCGGCGCGGCCCCGAGCCTGGTTTTTGGGAGGGAAACAGTTAAAATTCCAGGGGAGGGAAGGAGCTTCCATGAATGAAGACAAAGTTTGGCGGGGGGCCAGGAGCGGGGGGAGGGGGAGCGGGGAGGGGGCGGCAGCGCCAGCGCCGAAATCCCAGGAAAAATCCCCCCCCCGTCAAACCCCGAGCCAGTTCCATGTCGGGAGGTGCCAAACCGCTCGCCACCGGAATTTTTTTTTTTTGGTTGCTTTTTATTATTTTTTATTTTTTTTTTTTCCTTCCCCCTAAATTTTTTTTTTTTTTAATTCCAATTTTTTTTTTTTTTTTTTTTTTTAAATTCCCCCTTTTTTTTTTTTTTCCCCTTCTCTTTTTCCCTGCCCCGCGAGGCATGATGGGAAGAAGTCAGCATCCCCCTTTTCTTTTGTTTAATAAAACAGAACGCGCATGATTGGCAGGGAAGGGCCCGCTCGGAGCGCGGCTCCGGCTGCGGCTGCGGCTCCGCGGGCGATGGAGCCCGGCCCCGGCGCCGGCCGCCCCCTGCCCGTTCCCGCAGCGCTCCCCGCGCCGCCCCCTCGCATCCTCGGCAGCCCCGGGCAGCGCCACTGTCGGACCTGTGAGTATCCCCGCACCGGCCTTTGTCGCCGATCCCCGCCGGACAAAAGGGGCTCCTCGGGGACGAGCCCAGACGCTTTTCCGCTTTTTTTTTTTTGTGTCATTTTTTATTGTTATTTTTTAGTTGTTGTCATTACGGCGGTGTTTTCTGGCCAAGGAGCCGAGGGAATGTTGGAAGGAGAGAGCGAGCGGCGGTGCCGTGGGAGTCGATCCCTGATTTCTCCCTTCCCTGCCCCCCTTCCCCACCTCATCCATCGCTATTCCAGCGCTGCCATCCCACCCTCCCCGGCTGCAGGGGTGCCACAAACGCCGGCAGTGACCCTGCCGCGGATCGATGGCACCCCCCGTTCTCGCCGCTGATCGATTGAATTATCGATCGCGTTATTAATTGGCCATCGATGGCCCGAGCCGGGGCGGCCGCACAAAGGCAGCGCCCGCAGTCGAGGAAATCGGGAAGCGTTATATAAGGAAGCCTGGGAAGTCTGCGTCATCCCGGATGGGGAGGGGGCCCGGCGCTCCCTCCCCCCCACCTCCCATCCCAGCATTTTTTACTGGATTTGATTTTCCCGGAGCGTTTTCCAGCTGCCTTTCCCCAGAACCGGCCGTCCCGGCCGGACCCCCTGGAATTTTTATCTCTCTTCCAGACTTTGTGGAGTTTTTCGGTGTTTTCCCCCCATTTCAGGGCGTGATTCCTGCTGGAATTCCTGCTCTCCTCCCGCATCCCAAAACCCCTGGGGTGGGATAAGGTGTGAGGCCGGTGGTGCCGGACACGGCAGCGGCATTCCCGGCTCCCGAGAAACGGAGTTGGACAAAACACAAACTCAGGAGGGAAGGGAAGCACTTTTTGGGAGGGAGGATTTTCCTCCTTTCCCGCTTTTCCTGCTTCCCATCGTTAGTTTTGTACTTGACCCGGAGCTGCAGAATCCGGGGACGTCCCAGGCTGGTGGCAGTGATCCGGAATCCAGGAGATCCAGGGTCTGGGAGATCCAGGGTCTGGGAGATCCGGAACCTGGGAGATCTGGAATCCAGGAGATCCAGGGTCTGGGAGATCCAAGATCCAGGGTCTGGGAGATCCGGAACCTGGGAGATCTGGAATCCAGGAGATCCAGGGTCTGGGAGATCCAAGATCCAGGGTCTGGGAGATCTGGAATCCAGGAGATTTGGAATCCAGGAGATCCGGGGTCTGGGAGATCTGGAACCTGGGAGATCTGGAATCCGGGAGATCAGGGGTCTGGGAGATCCGGAATCCGGGAGATCCGGGGTCTGGGAGATCCGGAGTCGGGCGGATCCGGGCTCTGGGACCGGCGTGTCGGAGCAGGGTCAGGTTTCCCCACGTTGGATCCGGGAGCAGCAGAACTCCTGGAGCGCTTTGCTCCATCGGAATTCCTGCTCTGCCCATCCCAACCCTTCCGTCTTATTCCCGTTGCCTTTTCCTGCCGGGAGCAGCCGCGTCCCTGCGCATTCCGGGACGGCTCCGGGGCCGTTTTTAGGGCTTTTTGTTTTTAGGACTTTTCGGGTGTTGCTTTAAATCCCGGTGCTCGTTCTGCTCCGGGGAAAATCTCCTGGAGCCACCCTCAGCCTCCCTTACCTGCCTGAGAATCCCTGCAGGGAGCCGGGCGTTCCTCGGGGTTCCCGGACGCGTCCCTGGATCGCTGGGATCAGAGCAGCGTGGTTTTTGTTCAGCCGTGGAGTTTTCCTCCCTTCCCTTTCCAGCGGCGTTCCCGGATCCCGCTCCGGATCCCGCTGCCGGCCACCGAGCCGTTAAATCCTAATTACCTTTTTAGGTTGTTATCCTTTTCCTGACGTTCCTTGGGAACGCTCGCCCTGGGAGCCAGCCATTTTGTGTTCCGTGCCGGAACGCGTTTTACGACGCCGCCGTCGGGATGTGCCGAGCCCAGATGGAATTGGAGCCGCCTCGTGCCGGGCTCCGGGAAGCCCCTGGAGCGGGATTGGGGCCGGATGGCTCCGGATGAGGAGCCAGCCCCGTGGATTTCCCACGGGATCCTGGGATCCGGGGGGGTTCGGGCAGCGGGAGCGCGCCCAGGTGAGCGGGAGGAGTTGGATCTCACCGGTTCCTGCTCCCGGGAAAACGGGATTTTAGAGGGATTTAAATGGATTTGACTCCGTCGGGCTCGTATCCAGGTGGTGCCCTGGGTTTGGAGCGAGGGATGGTGCTGGAAGCTCTGGAGCACCTTGGCTCCCGTGGGGCGTTCCGGATCACGCTGGCTCTCCTGGGATTCATCCCGGCATTCCAGCCCCAAACGGAGACTCGGGAATTCTCTGGGTCCCCTGGGGCCTCTTCCTGGGAATAGCAGAGGCTTCGTGGATCCCAGGGATCCACCTCGGCTCCTCCGGGGCAGCTCCGCTCGGCAGAATTCCAGCGCTGCTGGAGCAGGGTTGGGAGAGCGGAGGGAGCCGGGGAGACCTCGCGGCACCGGGAGCACGTGGATCCCTCCTGGCGGATCAGGGATCCCTCCTGGCGGATCAGGGATCCCTCCTGGTGGATCAGGGATCCCTCCTGGCGGATCAGGGATCCCTCCTGACGGATCAGGGATCCCTCCTGGCGGATCAGGGATCCCTCCTGGCGGATCAGGGATCCCTCCTGGTGGATCAGGGATCCCTCCTGGTGGATCAGGGATTGTTCCTGGTGGATCAGGGATCCCTCCTGGTGGACCAGGGATCCCTCCTGGTGGATCAGGGATCCCTCCTGGTGGATCAGGGATCCCTCCTGGTGGATCAGGGATCCCTCCTGGCGGATCAGGGATCCCTCCTGGTGGATCAGGGATCCCTCCTGGTGGATCAAGGATTGTTCCAGGCGGATCAGGGATCCCTCCTGGCGGATCAGGGATCGTTCCTGGTGCTGGATCAGGAATTACAACCCCTCCATGAGCTCTGGAGGGTCCAAGGCCGGGAATTGGGGCTGGAAGACCAACACGGGGTTTGACCCAACGGAAAACGCTCCAAGGAGGCTGGGAAGGGGCTGGAACCTCCCTGGATAAACTCCGGCTGGAATTAACTCCTGCTGCTGCCGACTCTTGGTTCTGGATTCCATCGGGTAAATCCCAGGATTTTCCCTCCTGGCTGCATCTCTCCCTGGATATTCCCACTTCTCCCTGGAATATTCCTTCTTTTGGCCCAACTCGCTCGTTCCAGCCGTTCAAATCCTCCCGCTGAGGTGGTTTTTTTGTTGTTGTTGGATTTTTTTTCCCCGTGGGCGCCACATCCAATATCCGTGGAAAACAGGGCGCTGCTTTGTTTGTCTGCGAACGCCAAGCCCGTCCTGCCGGGCCCTGTGGAGCAGGAGGAGCGCCCGGAGCCAGCGGAACGTGCCGAGGAGCGCGCGGTGCCGGGGCAGGGGCGGCGGCAGCGTCCCCACCGAGAGCGGGGCATCGCCGGCGGGACGGGGCGAGCCGGGCTCCGGCACCCCGGCGTTCCTGGAAAGCGTTCCAAGGTCAGCCGGGCCGCTCCGGCCAGCCCTGCTCATCCCAGCCTCTGGAATCTCGGCCGTTCCCAGGCACGCGGGGATGATCCCGCTCACAGACGCCCCGTGGATTTAGCTCCTGCTTTCCATGAGTTTTGCCACCATTTGGGAATTTGGTTCCAGCGAGGAGGATTTTTTTGGATGAAGCTGAAGGGAGAGGCCGAGGCTGCTCCCTGGGATGTGCCGGATCCCCGGGAGCCGTGCCGGAGGGCGGCGGGGCCGGATGATCCGGTTTGGGATGTGCCGGGACCGGAGCGGGGCCGGGGCTGAGCCTCCCACCTGTCCGACCTCCGGAGCTGCCGGATACCCCTGGATGGGAATAATTCCTGCTCTTGGCTGTGCCTTTCTGCATGGAATCAGGAGCTGTCCCCCGGCTTTCCCAGTGCTCTGGAAATTCCCAGTGCATCCTCCCCTTCCCCCTCCAGCCAAGGGGCCCCATTCAATACCGAGTCCGAAGCCTAATTTAATTTTTATTGGATCTGGCTGAGCCTGGAAAACCTCTGGAGCGGATTAAATGGTGGTGGGCCCCGTTCCCGGTAACGGCACTCTGGATTTGCTTGGAATGCCGGTGGGGAGGGCGTTGGGGGTCCTGGGGAGACCACCTTGGTGATGGGGCAGGGAGTGTCCGGGCGGGTGAGGGACCAGGGGTCTCCGGAATTCCTGCGGGATCCTTCCTGGCGAGGACGAGCAGGAAGCTGCTCCAGGAGATCCGCGGGGAGCTCGTTATTCCAGCGGGGATTATCCTGCGGGATGTTGGTCCCGTGGACCTCTCCCTGCTCCTCCTGCTCTCTCCTTCCCGTTCCTGGCCGCGCTCCCGGGGTCCTGGCGCGTTCCCAGCGGCTCCAGCCGCAGCGCTGGGCGCGGCTCCGAGGGCTCCCGGGGTGTCTGGAACATCCCGGATCCCCCGGGGTCACTCCCGCGGGCCGGGGGCGGGAGCAGCTCCCGCCGCCTGTCCCGGCTTGCCGGGCTAAATTTGGGAGACGTGCGGAGAGACGGGATGAGCAGGTAGGGAAGAGCCCCAGGAGCTGCCGTGGAGGCTCCGGCCGGCGTCTTTTCAGATCCTCTTTGGGATTTCCATCGCTTTTCCTGCTGCCCTCCCCGCTCCTGGCGTCTCCGGTGGGAGCTGAGCTCGTGTAGGGATGCGTCATTCCAGGGATTTGGACCCGAGCCAGGAGTTTGGCTGGGGTGAGGTTTGTCCCGGGAATGACTCGGAGCCGGGCGCGGGCAGGTGAGGAGCAGCTCCAGGTGCCGGGATGGGAGCCGGGACGCTTTCTGTTCCCTGCGGAGCGATTGCCGATGTTCCGAGCCGGCCGCACGGAATTCCCAGCTCTTCCCAGCTGCTGGTCCTGCTCCCCGGCCCCGCTCGGCGGGGAAAGGCCTCGCCCAGCCGGTTTGCAGGTGGAGCTCCCGCAGCTCTTTGTTGTCGGAGCTGGTTCCTTATCAGCCTGGGAGCGGGATTGGGATGGGGTTGGGATGGGCTCCGGGCTTGGGATGGGGTTGGGATGGGCTCCTGTTTTCCAGAGGGCATTCCTGCACCTGGAGCTGGGGCGGGGGAGCCGCAGAGGTGGGAGGGCGGGGATGGACCTGCCCGTGCCTCCATCCCCGGAGCTGCCGAGCATTCCTGCCTGGAAAACCACACACTGGGGGATTTCCTGGCATTCCAGGGCTCCCGAGGGGGGGTTCCTCCCCGCTCCCCTTCCTTGCCGAGCCGCGTCCAGGGGCTTTAATCCCGAAAGGAGGGATCGTGCTGCCGTTCTCAGCGATTCCAGGGCTTCCGGAGGGGGAATCTCCTGCCCTGGACAGAGGCCGGGGGGGTCTCTGTGAGGAGATGGGAGCTGGGCTGGGAGGGGATCCGGGGGGATCGTGGGGGACCCCCGGCGCTGACGGCGTCGCCGTCCCTCAGGATGGACCGGATGACGGAGGACGCGCTGCGCCTGAACCTGCTCAAGCGGAGCCTGGAGCCGCCGGAGGAGCGCGAGGACGTCCTGGCCAAGCGGCTCAAGATGGAGGGGCACGAGGCCATGGAGAGGCTGAAGATGCTGGCGCTGCTCAAGCGCAAGGACCTGGCGGGGCTGGAGGTGCCCCACGAGCTCCCGGTGAAGCCGGACGGGATCAAGGGATACGAGGAGAAGCTCAACGGGAGCCTGCGGCCCCACGGGGACGGGCGGAGCGCGGCTCGGCCGGGCAAGGAGAACATCAACGACGAGCCCGTGGATATGAGCGCCAGGAGGAGGTGGGTGCCGGGAATTCGGTGGGGTTTGGGGGGTCCCGGAGATCCCCTTCTGAGAGCTGGGGAGGGATTTGGGAGTGGTGGGGTGAGGGGGAATGGCAGGTGGGATCCCGGGAAGGAATTGTTCCCCGTGAGGGCGGCACAGGTTATCCAGGGATTTGTGGATTTCTCCTCCCTGGAAGTGTCTGAGGCCGGGCTGGAGCAGCCCAGGACACGGGAGGTGTCCCTGAAGGGTCCTGCTCCGAGTGCAGGGTCGGGGGCCGCATCCTCAGCAGAATTCCTTGGATATTGTGCAATACGAGGTTCCCCAGGGGGGCTCCAGCATCGGACACGGACACTCGGATCAGGAGATCAGCCCTGGCAAGAGGGGGGAATGTTCTGCTCCCAGTTGAGAAGTGATGCTGGGAATGTCTCATTTTCCTGGATTTTCCTTGGGAACGTGCTCCACGTCTCCTCACCTCTGCCTCCCTCACCGTGGCTCCTCCTCCGGTGGTTCTGTTGGAATTCTGCTCTTCCCCGGACAAAGGAAATCCAGTTGGTGATTCCTCATGGATGGGTCCTTTTTTCCTCTTGGATTTGGGCTCTGCCTTTATTCCCTTGATGGGATGTCAGTAATCCAGCCTGGATGTATCCGGATGCTCCTGCAGAGTTACCCCCAGGAGCCGTGAGACAGCTCGAGGAAATCCTGGGATCCAGTGCTGGATCCCTCGGGATCTGCCAGCCCACTTTGGAACTCCTGGGATGCGGCTTGGACGGGCTCCCACCGGCTCCTTCTCCCTGGGATGCTCTGGAATTCCTCTGCTGGAGCCCAGCTCCGTGCCCTGCTGCTTGGGAATATCCACAGAAAGATCTGGAATGTCTGGGAGACGAAGGCAGCCTCAGCTCCGAGCGTGTTCCCAGCCCAGCTGGGAGCTGGGATTCGGCTCCGGGCTCCCTCCTGGGTGTTCAGGGCTCAGAGTTTGGGATGAGATATTCCATGGTCTCCCCTCACTGCAAGGACCTTCCAGGGAGCCGGAATCACCTCTGAGCATTCCCCCTGCTCCACGCTGGATTATCCCGCTGTTTTCCGAGGCTCTCCGGCAGCAGGAATGGAATCCAGGATAGCCAAGGGCTTTTTCTTGGAGTCTCCTTCCCCGGGATGATCCCGCCTGGATCCCGCTGGATTCCACCGCGGATTTTCTGTTTCTTTTCCCAGTCCTGGTTGGATCAGTTGGATATTCCTGCAGCTTTTCCTTTATGGAAGGAGCTTTTCCAATAGATTTGGGTTGGGAATGGGGGGCTCGGCCCCTTCTCCACCGCAGTGAGGACGAGGCTGGAGTATCCCTGCCATTCCCTCCCAGCCCCAGGATCCGTTCCCGATCCCCGGGTGGGATTTACAGCAGAGGGAGCCGGGGGGTGAGGGAATCCCTCCCTGCCCACGGGAGCCGCTCCGGATCCGTGCTGGAGCCAGGGGGATCCCGCTCCCGAAATCCCCCGTTCCCGGCTCACCGGGATTCCTCTCCCCGCAGTGAGCAGGACCGGGGCCGCCTGACCCCGTCCCCGGACATCATCGTCCTGTCGGACAACGAGGCCTCCAGCCCCCGCTCCAGCTCCCGCATGGAGGAGCGGCTCAAGGCGGCCAACCTGGAGATGTTCAAGGTGAGGGAACGGGAATTCCGTCCCGGGAAGGGCACGGGAAGCTCCTCGGCAAATTCCGGGTGCGGCTCCCCCTCGGTTCTTGCCCCCGTGGTCCAAATTCCCGCCCGGAGCTTGGCCCCGCTCCCCTCCTCACGTTGTGCCCGCTGTTTTCCAGGGGAAGAGCCTGGAGGAGCGGCAGCAGCTGATCAAGCAGCTCCGGGACGAGCTGCGGCTGGAGGAGGCCCGGCTGGTGCTCCTCAAGAAGCTGCGGCAGAGCCAGCTGCAGAAGGAGAACGTGGTGCAGAAGGTGAGGGAGGTGGGGACGGATGGGGCGGGATAACGGGCACGGAGCCCATTCCCACAGCCCGGGAACACAAACCCGCGGCTCTGGATTCCCGCCGGGAGCGCTGACCCCGGCTCTCGGTGCTCCCGCAGACCCCCGTGGTCCAGAACGCCGCGTCCATCGTGCAGCCGTCCCCCGGCCACGTGGGGCAGCAGGGCCTGTCCAAGATCCCCTCCCGGCCCGGAGCCCAGGGGGTGGAGCCGCAGAATTTAAGGACATTGCAGGTGAGCGTTCCCGTTTTTCCTGGGAAATGCCGGTTTTGCTGGGTGTGCACGGAGCTGAGGGGCTTTTCCCAGGAGGAAGAGGAATTCCTGCGATTCCCGGTGCGCGGGGCTGGGTTTGGGTTTGTCAGGAGTTAGGCTGGGTGATCCTTGTGGAGCCGGGTGTTCCGTGATCCTGTGAATGTCCAGAGTCCCGGCTGGAGGGGGATGAGGATGGTGGGAATTCTCCAAGCCCCTGGAAGTGTTTGATCCGTGGATTTCTGCTGCTCCCCTTGACCACGGAGCAGTTCCAGCCTCCTGCGGGAAATAGCTGGGGAAAGAGCCACAATCCTGTAAAATCCAGAACGGTCTGTGGAAAAGGGATGGATTTGGGGCTTTAGGAGTTAACTGGGATTCTGGATCGGTGGGAATTCCGTGGATCAGGGAGTCGGTGCTCCAGGTTTCCCTCATTTTCCTGTGGTTTTGTTCCTGAGCTCAGGGGGCGTTGATGGGGGGGAACGGTCGGGGTTTGTTCCGCGTTTCCCGGGGTCTGACTCCAGGATCGGCCGTGGGTTCCCCGGCAGGGCCACAGCGTGATCCGCTCGGCCGCCAGCTCAGCCCTGCCCCACATGTTGATGTCCCAGCGCGTCATCGCCCCCAGCCCCGCCCAGCTCCAGGGCCAGCGCGGGCCCCAGAAACCCGGCCTGGTCCGGAGCTCCACGCCCGGGATGAGCCCCGCCATCAACTACCAACCGGTGCGGGACGGGACGGGACGGGACGGGCTGGGGTGGTTTGGGGTGGTTTGGGATGGTTTGGGATGGTTTGGGATGGTTTGGGGTGGTTTGGGGTGGTTTGGGATGGTTTGGGGTGGTTTGGATTGGTTTGAGATGGTTTGGATTGGTTTGAGATGGTTTGGGGTGGTTTGAGATGGTTTGGGGTGGTTTGGGGTGGTTTGAGACTGTTTGGGATGGTTTGGGGTGGTTTGGGATGGTTTGAGATGGTTTGGGGTGGTTTGGGGTGGTTTGGGATGGTTTGGGGTGGTTTGGGATGGTTTGGGGTGGTTTGGATTGGTTTGGGGTGGTTGGGGATGGTTTGGGGTGGTTTGAGATGGTTTCGGGTGGTTTGGGGTGGTTTGGGGTGGTTTGAGATGGTTTGGGGTGGTTTGGGGTGGTTTGGGATGGTTTGGATTGGTTTGAGATGGTTTGGGGTGGTTTGGGGTGGTTTGAGACTGTTTGGGATGGTTTTGGGTGGTCTGGGATGATTTGGGGTGGTTTGGATTGGTTTGAGATGGTTTGGATTGGTTTGGGGTGGTTTGGGATGGTTTGGGATAGTTTGGATTGGTTTGGGATGGTTTGGGATGGTTTGGGGTGGTTTGGGCTGGTTTGAGACTGTTTGGGATGGTTTGGGGTGGTTTGGGATGGTTTGGGGTGGTTTGAGATGGTTTGGGATGGTTTGAGATGGTTTGGGATGGTTTGAGATGGTTTGAGATGGTTTGGATTGGTTTGGACTGGTTTGGCACTGGTTGGGGTTGGCTGGGCACTGGTTTTCACTGGTTGGGCTGGTTTGCACTGGTTTGGGGACTGGTTGGGACTGGTTTTGGTATGATGGGACTGGTTTGGGCTGGTTGGGACTGGTTTGGCACTGGTTGGGACTGGTTTGGGCACTGTTTTGGGGACTGGTTTGGGGGCTGGTTTGGCACTGGTTGGGACTGGTTTGGGGACTGGTTTGGGCTGGTTGGGACTGGTTTGGCACTGGTTGGGACTGGTTTGGGCACTGTTTTGGGGACTGGTTTGGGGGCTGGTTTGGCACTGGTTGGGACTGGTTTGGGGACTGGTTTGGGGGCTGGTTTGGGGACTGGTTTGGCACTGGTTGGGACTGGTTTGGGGACTGGTTTGGGCTGGTTGGGACTGGTTTGGGCTGGTTGGGACTGGTTTTGGTATGATGGGACTGGTTTGGCACTGGTTGGGACTGGTTTGGCACTGGTTGGGACTGGTTTGGGCACTGGTTTGCACGACCCCCACCCCAAGGCCACACCCCCTCCCACCTCCCCTCCTCAATTCCTGGGATTCCCCAGCCCCTTCACCCGCCCTGGCTCCTTCTGATCCCGAATTCCCCCTGATCCTGAACTCCCCCCAATCCCGAACTCCCCCCAATCCCGAATTCCCCCCGATCCCGAATCCCCTCCGATCCTGAACTCCCTCCGATCCCGAATTCCCCCCAATCCTGAGCTCCCTCCGATCCCAAATTCCCCCGAATCCCGAACTCCCCCCAATCCCGAATCCCCCCAATCCCGAATTCCCCCCGATCCCAAATTCCCCCCAATCCCGAATCCCCCCCGATCCTGAACTCCCCCCAATCCCGAATTCCCCCCAATCCCGAATTCCCCCCAATCCCGAATTCCCCCCGACCCCAAATTCCCCCCAATCCCGAATCCCCCCCGATCCCGAGTTCCCCCCGATCCCGAATCCCCCCCGATCCTGAATTCCCCCCGAATCCCCCCGATCCCGAATTCCCTCCAACCCCCCTCTCCTCCGCAGCAATCCGGCTCCTCGGTGCCGTGCCAGCGCTCGTCGTCCTCCGCCATCTACATGAACCTCGCGTCGCACATGCAGCCGGGCTCGGTGGCCCGCGTGTCGTCCCCTCTCCCCAGCCCCAGCGCTCTCTCCGACGCCGCCAACTCGCAGGCGGCCGCCAAGCTGGCGCTGCGCAAGCAGCTGGAGAAGACGCTGCTGGAGATTCCGCCCCCGAAGCCGCCGGCGCCGCTGCTGCACTTCCTGCCCAGCGCGGCCAACAGCGAGTTCATCTACATGGTGGGGCTGGAGGAGGTGGTGCAGAGCGTCATCGACAGCCAAGGTCACTGCCCGCCCCGAAAACGCCAAAAACGGGGCCATTTCCAGCCGGAATCGCGGCCCTCGGGGCAAACCGCGGGCTCTGGGGGCGCCTGGAGGGGTTTAGGAGGAGCTGGGGTTTGGGGGGAAACCGTGGGGTTTTGGTTGTTAATGGGTTTGCAGGATTTCAGACCAGGTTTGTGGGATTTCAGACCAAATTTCCAGGATTTCAGACCAAATTTCCAGGATTTCAGACCAAATTTCCAGGATTTCAGACCAAATTTTCAGGATTTTGGCTGATTCACAGCATTTCAAACACAAATTCCCAGGATTTCAGACCAAATTTCCAGGATTTCAGAGCAAATTTCTGGCATTTTTGGCCGATTCTCAGGATTTCAAACACAAATTCCAGGATTTCAAACACAAATTTCCAGGATTTCAGACCAAATTTCCGGGATTTCAGACAAAGTTTCTGGGATTTTGGCTGATTCTCAGGTTTTCAAACACAAATTTCAGGATTTCAAACACAAATTTCCAGGATTTCAAACACAAATTTCCAGGATTTCAGACCAAATTTTCAGGATTTTGGCCGATTCTCAGGTTTTCAAACACAAATTTCATGATTTCAAACACAAATTCCCAGGATTTCAGACCAAATTTGCAGGATTTTGGCTGATTCTCAGGATTTCAAACACAAATTTCAGGATTTCAAACACAAATTTCCAGGATTTCAGACCAAGTTTCTGGGATTTTGGCTGATTCACAGGATTTCAAACACAAATTCCCAGGATTTCAGACCAAATTTGCAGGATTTTGGCTGATTCTCAGGTTTTCAAACACAAATTTCAGGATTTCAAACACAAATTTCAGAATTTCAAACACAAATTTCAGGATTTTGGACCAAATTCCCAGGATTTCAGACCAAGTTTCCGGGATTTTTGCCGATTCACAGGATTTCAAACACAAATTTCCAGGATTTCAGACCAAATTTCCGGGATTTTGGCCAATTCTCAGGATTTCAAACACAAATTTCAGGATTTTGGACCAAATTCCCAGGATTTCAGACCAAGTTTCCGGGATTTTTGCCGATTCACAGGATTTCAAACACAAATTCCCAGGATTTCAGACCAAATTTCCAGGATTTTGGATGATTCTCAGGATTTCAAACACAAATTCCCAGGATTTCAGACCAAGTTTCCGGGATTTTGGCCGATTCTCAGGATTTCAGACCAAATTTCCGGGATTTTGGCCGATTCTCAGGATTTCTGCCGGGTTTTTTTTGCGGTTTCGGTCGGGATGGCGGTGGCTCCATGCCGGGTTGCGGATTTGTGGCGGTGTTTTCCAGGGAAGAGCGCGCCGGCGGTGCCGCGCGTGGAGCCGTTCGTGTGCGCGCAGTGCCGCACGGATTTCACGCCGCACTGGAAGCAGGAGAAGGGCGGGCGGATCCTGTGCGAGCAGTGCCAGACCTCCAACCAGAAGAAAGCGCTCAAGGCCGAGCACACGAATCGCCTCAAGAACGCCTTCGTCAAGGCCCTGCAGCAGGAGCAGGTCGGCATTCCCGGGAATCCCCAACAGCTCATCCCGTCACAAAGCGTCCCAAAACACCGATCCCGTCCCACTGATCCCATTGATCCCATTGATCCCATTGATCCCATTGTCCCCATCCCAGTGATCCCATCCCACTGTCCGCATCCTACTGATCCCATTGATCCCATTGATCCCATCCCAGTGATCCCATTGATCCCATTGATCCCATCCCACTGATCCCATCCCATTGATCCCATCCTACTGATCCCATTGATCCCATCCCAGTGATCCCATCCCAGTGATCCCATTGATCCCATTGTCCCCATCCCACTGATCCCATCCCACTGATCCCATTGATCCCATTGATCCCATCCCAGTGATCCCATCCCACTGATCCCATCCCATTGATCCCATCCTACTGATCCCATTGATCCCATTGATCCCATCCCACTGATCCCACTGATCCCACTGATCCCATCCCACTGATCCCATCCCACTGATCCCATTGATCCCATCCCATTATCCCCATCCCACTGATCCCATCCCACTGATCCCATTGATCCCATTGTCCCTATCCCAGTGATCCCATCCCATTGATCCCACTGATCCCATTGTCCCCATCCCATTGTCCCCATCCCAGTGATCCCATTCTACTGATCCCACTGATCCCATTGATTCCATTGATCCCATCCCGCTGATCCCATTCCATTATCCCCATCCCGCTGATCCCATTGATCCCATCCCGCTGATCCCATTGATCCCATCCCACTGATCCCATTGATCCCATCCTTGCTGGGGTGACATTCCCTGGGAATCGAGCACGGTGACATTCCCTGGGGATCGAGCACGGTGACATTCCCTGGGAATCGAGTGCGGTGACATTCCCTGGGGATCGAGGAGGGTGACATTCCCTGGGAATCGAGCACGGTGACATTCCCTGGGAATCGAGTGGGGTGACATTCCCTGGGAATCAAGGAGGGTGACATTCCCTGGGAATCGAGCACGGTGACATTCCCTGGGAATCGAGCGGGGTGACATTCCCTGGGAATCGAGCGCAGTGACATTCCCTGGGAATCGAGTGCGGTGACATTCCCTGGGAATCGAGTGCGGTGACATTCCCTGGGGATCGAGTGGGGTGACATTCCCTGGGAATCGAGCGGGGTGACATTCCCTGGGAATCGAGCGCAGTGACATTCCCTGGGAATCGAGTGCGGTGACATTCCCTGGGAATCGAGTGCAGTGACATTCCCTGGGAATCGAGCGGGGTGACATTCCCTGGGGATCGAGTGTGGTGACATTCCCTGGGGATCGAGTGCAGTGACATTCCCTGGGGATCGAGTGCAGTGACATTCCCTGGGGATCGAGTGCAGTGACATTCCCTGGGAATCGAGTGCGGTGACATTCCCTGGGAATCGAGTGGGGTGACATTCCCTGGGAATCGAGTGCGGTGACATTCCCTGGGAATCGAGCGGGGTGACATTCCCTGGGAATCGAGCGGGGTGACATTCCCTGGGGATCGAGTGCGGTGACATTCCCTGGGAATCGAGCGGGGTGACATTCCCTGGGGATCGAGCAGGGTGACATTCCCTGGGAATCGAGCACGGTGACATTCCCTGGGAATCGAGCACGGTGACATTCCCTGGGGATCAAGGAGGGTGACATTCCCTGGGAATCGAGCGGGGTGACATTCCCGGGGAATCGAGCACGGTGACATTCCCTGGGGATCGAGCACGGTGACATTCCCTGGGGATCGAGGAGGGTGACATTCCCGGGGATTTGAGCGGGGTGACATTCCCTGGGAATCGAGCAGGGTGACATTCCCTGGGAATCGAGCGGGGTGACATTCCCTGGGAATCGAGTGCAGTGACATTCCCTGGGGATCGAGTGCGGTGACATTCCCTGGGAATCGAGCGGGGTGACATTCCCTGGGGATCGAGCGGGGTGACATTCCCTGGGAATTGAGTGCAATGACATTCCCTGGGAATCGAGCGGGGTGACATTCCCGGGGAATCGAGTGCAGTGACATTCCCTAGGAATCGAGTGCGGTGACATTCCCTGGGAATCGAGCACGGTGACGTTCCCTGGGAATCGAGCGGGGTGACATTCCCTGGGGATCGAGCGGGGTGACATTCCCTGGGAATCGAGCACGGTGACATTCCCTGGGGATTGAGCACGGTGACATTCCCTGGGAATCGAGCGGGGTGACGTTCCCTGGGAATCGAGCACGGTGACATTCCCTGGGGATCGAGCGGGGTGACATTCCCTGGGAATCGAGCACGGTGACATTCCCGGGGAATCGAGCACGGTGACATTCCCGGGGACATTCCGGACACATTCCCGAGGGAACGATTCCCGCAGGAGATCGAGCAGCGGCTGCAGCAGCAGGCTGCCCTGTCCCCCACGGCCGCGCCCGCCGTGCCCAGCGTCGGCAAACAGGACGGGATCCTGCGGCACCACACGCTCCGGCAGGTGGGAATGGGATCGGGGCAGGGGGAATGGGATCGGGGGAGATGGGAATGGGATCGGGGGGAATGGGAATGGGATCGGGGGAGCTGGGAATGGGATTGGGGCAGGGGGAATGGGATTGGGGGGAATGGGAATGGGATCGGGGCAGGGGGAATGGGATCAGGGGGAATGGGAATGGGATCGGGGGGAATGGGAATGGGATTGGGGGAGCTGGGAATGGGATCGGGGCAGGGGGAATGGGATCGGGGGAGCTGGGAATGGGATCGGGGCAGCTGGGAATGGGATCAGGGGGAATGGGAATGGGATCAGGGGGAATGGGAATGGGATTGGGGGAGATGGGAATGGGATCGGGGCAGGTGGGAATGGGATCGGGGCAGGTGGGAATGGGATCAGGGCAGGTGGGAATGGGATCGGGGGAGATGGGAATGGGATCGGGGCAGGGGGAATGGGATCAGGGGGAATGGGAATGGGATTGGGGGAGATGGGAATGGGATCGGGGGAGCTGGGAATGGGATCGGGGCAGGGGGAATGGGATCGGGGGAGCTGGGAATGGGATCGGGGGAGATGGGAATGGGATCGGGGGAGATGGGAATGGGATCGGGGCAGGTGGGAATGGGATCGGGGGAGATGGGAATTGGATCGGGGGAGATGGGAATTGGATCGGGGGAGATGGGAATGGGATCGGGGGAGATGGGAATGGGATCGGGGGAGATGGGAATGGGATCAGGGGGAATGGGAATGGGATCGGGGGAGATGGGAATTGGATCGGGGGAGATGGGAATTGGATCAGGGGAGATGGGAATTGGATCAGGGGGAGATGGGAATGGGATCGGGGGAGATGGGAATGGGATTGGGGGAGACGGGAATGGGATCAGGGGGAATGGGAATGGGATCAGGGGAGATGGGAATGGGATTGGGGGAGATGGGAATGGGATTGGGGGAATGGGAATGGGATCAGGGGGAATGGGAATGGGATCAGGGGAGATGGGAATGGGATCGGGGCAGGGGGAATGGGATCAGGGGAGGTGGGAATGGGATCAGGGGAGATGGGAATGGGATCGGGGGAGATGGGAATGGGGTCAGGGGGAATGGGAATGGGATCGGGGGAGCTGGGAATGGGATCGGGGGAGCTGGGAATGGGATCAGGGGGAATGGGAATGGGATCAGGGCAGGTGGGAGTGGGATCGGGGGAGCTGGGAATGGGATGATGGGACACTGGGAATGGGATCAGGGGACACTGGGAATGGGATGATGGGACACTGGGAATGGGATGATGGGACACTGGGAATGGGACACTGGGAATGGGATTATGGGACACTGGGAATGGGATGATGGGACACTGGGAATGGGATGATGGGACACTGGGAATGGGATTACGGGACACTGGGAATGGGATTGTGGGACACTGGGATGTGCCCATCGGGGTGGGGCGTTGTTGCCGCCCTTTCTCCTGGTTCCCCCCGATCCCAGCTCCCGTTTTCCGGCCCCGCAGGCCCCGCAGCCCCAGAGCAGCCTCCAGCGCGGAATTCCCACCTCCGCACGCTCCATGCTCTCCAACTTCGCCCAGGCCCCGCAGCTCTCCGTGGCCGGAGGGCTCCTGGGAATGCCAGGTACGGCAACCTCGGGATAACGGGAACGGTGGGGTGGGATAATGGGAATGGTGGGATAATGGGATAATGGGATAATGGGATGGGATAGGATGGGCAGTGGGGGACAGCCCATGGGATTTTGGGGTGGAATTTGGGAATTGTGGCCCTTCCTGCCCCCTGGGGGTCCCGGGGGGTCCCGGGGCAGGGCCGTGGGCTCGGTGCGGTGCCGGAGGATCCGTGCCGTCCCCCAGGAGTGAACATCGCGTACCTGAACGCCGGCATCGGGGGCCACAAAGCGTCGAGCCTGGCGGACCGGCAGCGGGAATACCTGCTGGATATGATCCCGCCCCGCTCCATATCCCAGTCCATCAGCGGACAGAAATAGCCCCGGCTGCCTCCCGCCGGGAAACCACAACAGACAAAACAAACATTTCAAACGGCGACCTGGCCCCTCCCCAGCCCGGAGCCCTCCGGTTCCCCGGGCCCGGAGCCGCT
This sequence comes from Periparus ater, assembly GCA_032357785.1. Lineage (NCBI taxonomy): Eukaryota > Metazoa > Chordata > Aves > Passeriformes > Paridae > Periparus > Periparus ater. Next base: position 2,354,835 of record CM063632.1, read on the forward strand.
CCTTTTGTAACCGCCGCTTTCTCCTTGTCTCGTGGGTTGTTTTTTGCCCCTTTTTTCCTTCTTTTTCCTGCCTCCCTTCGCTCCATGGATGGTTAAAGCTTTTTTCTCCCTTTTCCAGAGACTTTGGCAAGGGCACCTCCCCGAATTCCCTGGGGGGAGATTTGGGGTGCAGCCTGTGCTGATTGTGGGGGGAACCGGGGGCGCCTGGGGGGAGGAAGGCTCCGATCCCGGGGGGACAAATCCCCTTCAGAGCTGATCCCTGAGTGTCACCTGGCCCTGACCCCAGTGTCACCTGGCCCTGATCCCAGAGTGTCACCTGGCCCTGATCCCAGAGTGTCACCTGAGCCTGATCCCGGGGTGTCACCTCCCCCTGATCCCAGAGTGTCACCTCCCCTGATCCTGGGGTGTCACCTCCCCCTGATCCCGGGGTGTCACCTCCCCTGATCCCGGGGTGTCACCTCCCCCAGTCCCGGGGTGTCACCTCCCCTGATCCTGGGGTGTCACCTCCCCCTGATACCGGGGTGTCACCTCCCCCTGATCCTGGGGTGTCACCTCCCCCAGTCCCAGGGTGTCACCTCCCCCTGATCCTGGGGTGTCACCTGAGCCTGATTCCGGGGTGTCACCTCCCCCTGATCCTGGGGTGTCACCTCCCCTGATCCTGGGGTGTCACCTGAGCCTGATTCCGGGGTGTCACCTCCCCTGATCCCGGGGTGTCACCTCCCCTGATCCTGGGGTGTCACCTCCCCCAGTCCCGGGGTGTCACCTCCCCCAGTCCCGGGGTGTCACCTTCCCCAGTCCCGGGGTGTCACCTCCCCCTGGCCCCGACCCCGACCCACTGCCGAGGGTCCCTGGAGGTGTCAGGACCCCCCCAGGGGTGTCCCCCCTGTCCCTGTCCCCGCGGGGGGACGCGGTGGCTCCGGAGCCGACAGCAGAGTGCAGGCACGGCCAGGGCGGGTGAGTGTCCCCAGAGTGTCCCCAGTGTCCCCAGAGTGTCCCCAGAGTGTCCCCAAGGTGTCCCCAGGATGTCCCCAAGGTGCCCCCGGGGTGTCCCCAGAGCGTCCCCAAGGTGTCCCCAGGTGTCCCCAGGTGTCCCCAAGGTGCCCCCGGGGTGTCCCCAGGATGTCCCCAAGGTGTCCCCAAGGTGTCCCCAGGTGTCCCCAGGTGTCCCCAGTCCCTGCATGCTCCGGAGCCGCGCTCGCCCCTCCCTGTCCCTCCTGTCCCCCGGGGGTGACACCGGGGGTGACACCGGGGGTCCCCAGTGGCCCCCAGGGACGGGGCGGGGGTCTCTGTGTGTCCCCCCGGGGGTGACAGGGGCTCTGTCCCCGGGGGGTGGCACTGGGGGGGGGGTCTCGGTGTCCCCTGGGGGTGTCGAGGACAACCCAAAGTAAGAAAATGAGCCGCGAGAAAAGTCTCGATTTGCACTTCAGCCTCCCCAAATCCCCCTCCCCAAATCCTGCAGCCCCCTCCCCAAATCCCCCTCCCCAAATCCTGCAGCCCCCTCCCCAAATCCCCCTCCCAAAATTCCCCCTCCCCAAATCCTGCAGCCCCCTCCCCAATCACCCCTCCCCAAATCCCTCTCCCCAAATCCCCCTCCCAAAATCCTGCAGCCCCTCCCCAATCACCCCTCCCCAATTCCCCCACCCCAATTCCCCCACCCCAAATCCCCCTCCCAAAATTCCCCCTCCCCAAAATCCTGCAGCCCCCTCCCCAAATCTCCCCAATCCCCCTCCCCAATCCCCCTCCCCAATTCCCGCTCCTCTCGTGCAATTCCCAAGCGCCGCCTCCCCCCAATTTGAGGGGGGTCCCAAATCCCCCCAGACCAGGGGAGGGGGACACCCCAAACCCCGGGGGGGAGGGGCCCCCTGTGCAGCCCCCTCCCCAAATTCAATGAGCACTTACCCCGGGGGGGACCCCCCCAAAATCCCCCCCGGGACCCCCCCAAAATCCCCCCCAGAGGCAAAAAAAGTTTATTCTGATTTTTGGGGGCTCGGGGCTTTAGTGGGGTTTTATATCCAGAAATGGGGAATTTTGGGGTGTTTTCGTTGGCTTTGATCATTTCCAGCTGCTCCCCCCCCCCCCTTTCCTCACCCCGGGAGCACTTTGACAAATCGGGTTTTTGGGGCTAAAACCTGAATTTTTGGGTTGTTTTAGGGGGTTTCTTTTACTTTGGGGAGGGGTCACTCCCCCTCCACCCCCCCCAAGTGCCGCTGTCCCCCCCCCCCCACCCCCCCAGGGCCGAGTTCCAATGAGAAAATCCATTAAAAAAACCCTAAAAAAAAAAAAAAAAAGGGATTTTCACCCATGAAAATGGTGAAAACCTGGAAAAAAACCCCAAAACCCAAGTGCAATAGGGGGGGGGGCCCGGGGGGGCCGAACTCTTGGTGCTATAAATGAAATTGGGGGGGGGGACGCCGCTGTCTCCCCTCCCTGGGGGGCTCAGCCCGGGGGGCTGCGGGCAGTTCCCCCCCCCCAAAAAACGATCCCGGGCAGTTCCCCCCCCCCAAAATAAATCCCCACCCCAAAATTGACCCCAAACCCGTCCCGGGGGGTTCCCACCCCCAGGATTGACCCCCCCAGAAGCGACCCCAGACCCTTCCCGGGCTCCTGAGCAGTTCCCACCCCCCAAAATCGACTCCCCCCGACCCCAAAACGACCCCAGACCCCCCCCGGGGGTCCCAGGCAGTTCCTGCCCCCCTTCCCCTCCCCAATCCCGGAATTCCAGGGGGGGATTTGGATCCGTGCCTGCCCCTCCCCGCTCCCAGCATAGGTTTATCCCTATTTTTATTATTATTATTATTATAATTATTATTATTTTTGGCTTGCCCCCCTCGCCCCTGCCACCCCCAGGGCTGTGATATCCCAGAAAATTCCCATTTTTTACTCCCCCCGCCCCCCCCAGCTCCAAACTTGGAGGATTTTTCCCGCTTTTGTTCCGGCTAGGGCTAGATCCGCTTGTGAAAACGCTTTTTTGGGGTTTCTGTTTCGGGGGAGGGGGGGTTTTTTTGGTTCCTCCAAAGGCAAATCCCATTCCCATCCTGAATTCCCGCCCCGATCCCGCCCCGTTCGCTTCCGCTCTCGCTGCCGATATAACCAGGACTCATCCGTGTATATAAAACTTGAGCTGTTTCTTGACACATTAAAAAGGAGAAAAAAAAACAAAACAAAACAAAACAAAACAAAAAAAAAGACAAAAAAAGGTTAAAAAAGACAAAAAAAAAAAAATTTCTGCAAAAAAAAAAAAAAAAGACAAAAGCAAGGAAAAAACCAAACGGAACGAAGATGAACGTTGTGTAGGGAAATAAAGAGGGAAAAAACAAAGAATAAAAGAAAGGAGGAAAAAAAAGGAGGAAAAAGAAAGGAGAAAAAACAGGAGGAAAAAAAGGAGGAAAAAAGGAGAAAAAAAAGGAGGAAAAAAAGGAGAAAAAAAAGGAGGAAAAAGAGGAGGAAAAAAAAGGAGGAAAAAGAAAGGAGGAAAAAGAAAGGAGGAAAAAGAAAGGAGGAAAAAGAAAAAAGGAGAAAAAAGAAAAAAGGAGAAAAAAAAAGGAAAATTATAAAAAAGGAGATAATAAAAAAAGGAAAATAAAAAAAAAAGGAAAAAAAAAAGGAAAAAAAAGAGCTAAAAAAGGAAAAAAAAATGAAGGAAAAAAGAAAAAAAATAACAAAAAAAAAATAAACCAAACAAAAATAATGAAAAAACCGGCAAAAATTTCCCGGGAAGGCGCCGGGAAGGACCCGCCTGGGTGTTGTGGAAGTGTCACGTCCGTGTCGTGTGACCTGGTGTGTGTGACATGAACCGTGCAAGGAGGGGGGGCCGGGGGGGCTCCGGGCTCAGGACCCCCGGCCCCACTCCCGAAATTCTGTGCCTTTCACACGGGGCGGCACCGGGACCCCCGCGGGGGCCGAGATCCCTGTTCCTGTATTTGCACTGTTTTTATTCTGGATTGGCTTCCCGACAATACACGGCTCCAACAACCCCGGCTGCGCCTCTTCCTCTCCCCTCGACCTCCGCGGCTTCGGGCTGGGGTTGGATCCCGGCACCTGGGGGGGTTCGGCCCCAAATCCCCGCAGTTCGCCCCCGACCCTCGGGCTCCGCTCGCGCTTTTCGGGATTTTACACCCGAGGGGGTTTTTTGTTTTTATTTCCCGGCCAAATTCGGGGATTTGGGGGAAATTTCCAGGGTTTCGGCCCAGCTTGGCTTCCAGAGAAAAAAGAAAAAAAAAATTTCAATATTTTAGCCCAAATTTCAGGCCGAAACGGTGAGATTTTGGTCCCGGTTCCCGAGGTTTTAGGCTCAGTTTCCGTGTTTTGATCCCGAAATTCTGATCCCAAATCCGCAGGATTTCGGTCCCCGGGTTCTGGATCCAGGCCAGACTTGGAGGATTTCGGCACCGATTTGTGGGATTTCAGCCCCAGCTTGCAGGACTTTACCCCCAGTTTCTGGATTCAGCCCCAAATCAGCGAATTTAATCCCCATTTCCAGGCTTTCTGCAGGATTTGAATTCCCATTTCTCTCTTTCAGGCCAAATTTCGGGGATTCTGGCCCCCGATCTGTGGGGTTTGGTCCAAATTTGGACGTTTTCAGCCCCAATTTGCAGGATTTTAGGCCCAGTTTCTGGCTTGGGGTGGGGGCGGGTGGAAATGGGGCTTTTTGCACAAATTTAAGGGGTTTTCCCCATTTTTTCCCCTCTTTCCCATCGGGTTTGAGCTCGGGGCCGATGGCAAAGTTGGGGGGGGGGGGTGAGGATCCCCCGATTTTTGGAGAAAGGCTTAAAAATAAAATGAATTAAAACTTCGGCCCTTTTTGTAAAAATTATTTGAGAGAGGAATCTTCTGGGGTGGAAAATCGGGGGGGGGAACCTCAAATCCAGGTGTCCCCCCTCCCTTTCCCCCTCCAATTCCCCCCAAAATCCTCCAGGACGGGGGGACAGCGGCTTCGGTGCCCTCGCCCCCGACTGGGGGGTGACAGGGACCAGATTTGCTACAAAAAGTGTTTTATTGGCCAAAAAAAGACCCCAAAATGGGGATTTTTTGTGTACAAAGAGCCCCCGAGGCGGGGGGGAGGCACCGGCGGCTGGGGGGGGACAGGGAGGGGACAGGGGAGAGGACAGGGAGGGGACAGGGAGGGGACAGAGACCCCCGAGAGGGGACAGAGACCCTCGAGAGGGGACAGAGACCCCCGAGAGGGGACACGGGGTCAGGGGGGGACAGGGACGGACGTGGGGAGCCGGGATTTGGGGACACGGGGGGACAGGATGGACAAGGGACCCCAGGGATGGATTTTGGGACCCCCGGGATGGATTTTTGGGACCCCCGGGATGGATTTTGGGACCCCAAGGACGGATTTTGGGACCCCCGGGATGGATTTTGGGACCCCAGGGACGGATTTTGGGACCCCCGGGATGGATTTTGGGACCCCAGGGATGGATTTTGGGACCCCAAGGACGGATTTGGGGAGCCCCGGGACGGACACGGGGCGCTCAGGGACGGCAGGACGGACACGGGGATCCCCCCCAGGACAAACCTGGGCACCTCCAGGACACCCCTGGGGTTCACAGGGGGCACAGGACGGGCAGGGGGACCCCCGGACCGGACACCGAGACCCCCGGACCGGACACCGGGACCCCCGGACCGCCCCCCGGACCCCGCGGCCGCCGCTGCCGGGGCTCAGATGCGGAACCGCCCGTCCCGGAGCCGCTGCCAGAGCTCGGGCTCCAGCGGGACAAAGGCTCGGGCGGTCTCGTCCAGCACCAGCAGCGGCTCCGGCACCAGCGCGGGGTCGCAGCCGTCCCGAGCCAGCCGCACCTTCTGCTGCTTGAACGTCTCGGTCATCTCCAGCCGCTCCTGCGGACAGCGCCGGCCTTGGGGACCCCCGGGACCCCCGGTACCCCCCGGTACCCCCGGGACCCCCGGGACCCCCCGGTACCCCCCGGTACCCCCGGGACCCCGTTACCTGCAGCCGGAGGAAGCGGGGCCGCGCGTAGGGCGGCAGGAGCCGCTCCAGGTGCCGGTAGAGGCCGGGCCCGTCCAGGGAGCGCCCGGGACGCAGAACCAGCGCGGCCATCCCGGCGCGGCCCTCGTGGCCTGGGGGGCGAGGCGACACTTGGGGGGCACCGCGGGGCGCTGGGGGGGGCCCGGGGGCGGCTCCGGGGCCGGCGGTACCTGGGACGGTGACGCCGTAAACGGTGGCTTCCAGCAGGGACTCGTGGGCCAGCAGCGCCTCGGCCACTTCCGTGGTGGCCACGTTCTCTCCTTTCCACCTGGAGGGGACGGGGATGAGACCCCCCCGAAATTCAGTGGGGCCGAGACGAGCCCAGAACATTGAATGGGGCTGAGCCCCCCTGGCCGGGCAGGGAGGGGGCTCGGGGCCGGGCTCCGGTACCTGAAGGTGTCCCCGATGCGGTCCCGGAACCGCACGAATTGTTCCTCGTCCTGCTCCACCAGGTCCCCGGTGTTGAAGAACTCGTCCCCCTCGGCGAAGACCCCGCGGAGCAGCTTCAGCTCCGAGAGCTCCCGGCTGCCGGCGTAGCCCAGGAACGGGGTCCGGGGGGTCACCGGGGCGATCAGCAGCCCCGTCTCACCTGCGGGGACGGGAGCGGTGACGGGGCCGCCCCGAGCCCGCCCCGGGCCCGCTCCGGGCCCGCTCCTCACCCGTCCGGGCACGGATGCAGCGTCCGGCCTTGTCCCGCTCCGGGGCTCCGGCAGCGACGTCGTAACGAACGACCTCAAAGGGCGAGATGAGCTGGGGAGAGGGGCCGGGGGGGTCAGCGCCCGGCCTGGGGGGGTTTGGGGTGTTTGGGACCCCCGTGCCGGCCCCCCGAACCTTGTAGATGAAGCTGCAGCGCCCCACGGCCCCCGGGGTCCCGGTGTAGTTGAAGAGGGTGACGTTCCCCTCGCTCATCCCGTAGGTCTCCACGATGCGCACGGGCCCGAAGCGCTGCTGGAAGCTCCGCCACACGTCGGGCCGGAGGCCGCTGCCCACCGCCAGCCTCAGCCCGTGCTGCCGCTCCCCGGGGCGCTGCGGGGGCACCGTCAGCTCCGGGGGCACCGTCAGCACCGGGGGCACCGTCAGCTCCGGGGGTGCCCCCCGGGACCCCCCCCCGGCCTCGCCCGGGCCCCCGCCCTGACCTGGGGCTGGTTCACCAGGTACCGGCACAGCTCCCCGATGTACTGGAACACCGTGACGCCCTCGGCGCGACAATCGTCCCAGAACTGGCTGGCCGAGAACTTCTCCTTCAGCACACACGTGGCCCCTGAGGGATGGAGAGGGGCGGGGGCTCAGCCCCGGAACATCCCCGGGACCCCCCCGGGGCCCCGTCCCCGCTCACCGATGCCGAGGCAGCCGACGACGCCCAGGAGGGACCCGGCCATGTGGTAGAGGGGCAGCGCCAGGTACACAACGTCCCGGCTGGAGCCTCCCACCAGCTCGTAGAAGCTCAGGCACATGATGGACTTGAGGTGGGACACCCGGGCGGCTTTGGGGAGGCCTGGAAGGGGAGAACAGAGCTGAGCGCCCCCACGCACACCCAGAGCCCCCCGGGCCCCGGGCCCCGGGCCCGGCCCCACCGGTGGTGCCCGAGGTGAAGATGTAGAGGCAGGTGTCGTTCATGTCCTGGGGCTCCCAAACGTCCTCGGGCCGCAGCTCCTCGGAGGCCGCGTCCAGCAGCTCCTGCAGCGCCACGACCCCGGCCGGGTACGGCCCCGCTCCCAGCACCCACACGGCCACCGCGTCCTCCCGCAGGCCGGGCAGGAGCGGCTCCACCGCCGCGAACAGCTCTGGGGGGAACGGCACCGTGTGGGGACCACCCTGCTGGCCTCGGTGTCACCATCCCTGTCCCGGTGTCACCATCCCGGCCCCGGGGCCACCATCCCGGCCCCGGTGTCACCATCCCAGCCCCGGTACCACCATCCCACCCCGGTACCACCATCCCGGCCCCGCTACCACCATCCCGGCCCCGGTGCCACCATCCCAGTCCCGGTGTCACCATCCCGGCCCCGGTGTCACCATCCCGGCCCCGGTGCCACCATCCCGGCCCCGGGGCCACCATCCCGGTCCCGGTGTCACCATCCCGGCCCCGGTCCCACCGCTATTCCCCTGCTCCCACTCCGGCTCCCGGTCCTCTCACGCCCCGGCCCGGTATCCCCGGTATCCCCCGGTCCCACCTCGGGATCTCCGGGGTCCCCATCATCCCCCGGTTCCCCCCTGCATTCCTCGGTCCCCCCGGTGTCCCCCGGGCCCCGAAAGTTCCCCGGTCCCTCTCGGCCCTTCTCCCCCGCGTTCCCCGCTCCCCTCCCGGTGTCCCCCCGGTGTCCCCCCGGTGTCGCCCCGGTGTCGCCCCGGTGTCCCCCCGGTGTCCCCCCGGTGTCCCCCCGCTCTCACCGTCCGTCACCAGCAGCGCCCGCGCCCCGCAGCAGCGCAGGCAGTGCCGGAGCCCCGCGGGGCGCAGCGCCGTGCCCAGGAAGGCCGGGCGGGCCCCGAGCGCCGCCAGCCCGAACCAGCCCCACACGAAGCGGGGCTCGTTGCCCACCAGGAGCCCCACGGTGTCCCCGGGCCCCGGCGGGGCCCGCAGCGCCCGCAGCGCGTTCGCCACCCTGGCCACGCTCCGCGCCGCCCGCCCCAGCGGCTCCGCGCCCCCCCGGGCCCGCAGGAACGGCCGGGCCGGGGCCGCCCGGGCCGCGCGGAGGAACCGGGAGACCACGGAGCCCCCGGGGCCGCCCCGCGCCCTCCGCCGCGCCCGCAGCGCCCGCAGCGCGAACGCCAGATCGGCCCAGAGGTGCGGCCGGAGCCGCCGCTGCAGCGCCAGCAGCGCCCCCAGAGCCCCCGCGCCCAGCGGGACCCCCAGGAGCCCCCCAAGGACCCCCAGGACCCCCCCCAGGATCCCCCCGAGGAGCCCCCCCAGCCCCAGCGCCCCCAGCGCCGCCGCCAGCGCCATCGCCCGCGCCGCCTCTCGGGGCGGGGCCGACACGCCCACAATGGCCACGCCCACCCCGGCCACGCCCACCCCGGCCACGCCCACCCCGGCCACGCCCACCCCGGCCACGCCCACCCCGGCCACGCCCACCCCGGCCACGCCCACCCGGCCACGCCCACCACGGCCACGCCCACATTGGCCACGCCCCCGACCCCCCCCCAGGGCCCCCCCGGTGTCACCGCGGTCCCCCCGCCAGGGCCCCGCTGTCCCCTCCCCTCTGTCCCCCCGTGTCCCTCCCGTGTCCCCCCGTGTCCCCCCTTCTGTCCCCCCGTGTCCCCTCCCTGTCCCAGATTCCGGTGGCCTCGGGGGGGCCTGGCAGTGTCACCGTCCCGGGGGAGCCGCGTGTCCCGGCGGGGCCGCACCGGGGGGGGACACGGGGACACGGCCCCCGCCACAAACCGGGGCCGCTCGGTACAAAACAGGAAGGTTTTTATTGCTGCTTTCCTTAAAAACGCTGAGAAACGCTCAGGGACCCCCCAAATCCCGCCGGCCTCGGGTGCTGAGCCCCCCAGGACACCCCCAGGACCCCCGGGGGGCTGCGGGGGGGGCGGGGGTTCTTTCCCGGGGGGCAGGACCCCCTCCCCAAATCATCCTGGAGCAGCGACTCAGTTCCACCCTTTATTTACATTTCTGTAGGAAAATGGGGGTGGGGGTCCCCCCTTCCCACATGGGGGGTCCTGGGGGGGGACACCGCGACCCCTCCCCACGCTGGTGGAAAGGGGGGGCGGTCCCTGACCCCCGGGATTTGCTCTGGGGGGGCTCGGGGGGGTCCCTCAGTCACTGTCCGAGCCCACGGCCGAGGAGCCTTTCCTTTTCCTCTTGGCCGGTTTGGGTTTGGTGTCCTCTTCCTCCTGCAGGGACAGGGACGGGGACGGGGTCACCACGGCCCCCCCGCGGCTCTGGGGGGCTCCGGGGGGCTCTGGGGGGTCCGGGGGGCTCTGGGGGGTCCGGGGGGGCTCTGACCGAGGCGCTGCTGGACCCCGACTCCTCCTCGTTGTTGGGGGGCTGCGCGGCGCTCTTGCGGCTGCGGGGGCTGGCGAGCGCCGTGGCTTTCCGCCGGCTCTTGGGGGGTTTGCTGGAGGAATCCTCGTACTCCTCGGCCAGGGAGAACAGGTCCGAGAACCTGGGGGGGAGCAGAGGGGCCCGGGGGGGTTTTGGGGTCCCCAGGAGGGGAGCAGAGGGGGGTTTGGGGGGTTTTGGGGTCCCCAGGAGGGGAGGGAAGGACTCACTTCATCTTGTGAGCCTCGTCACAGCTGGCCTGGACGTGCTGCAGCGCCTGCAGGATCGGGGTCTGGCTGAAAACTGGGAGAGAGGCGGGAATGGGGTGGGAATGGGCTCAGGGAGTGGGGAATGGGGTCAGGAAATGGGGAATGGGGTCAGGGAATGGGGTCAGGGAATGGGGAATGGGGTCAGGGAGTGGGGAATGGGGTCAGGGAATGGGGAATGGGGTCAGGGAATGGGGTCTGGGATTGGGGAATGGGGTCAGGGAATGGGGAATGGGGTCTGGGATTGGGGAATGGGGTCAGGGAATGGGGAATGGGGTCTGGGATTGGGGAATGGGGTCAGGGAATGGGGAATGGGGTCTGGGATTGGGGAATGGGGTCAGGGAATGGGGAATGGGGTCTGGGATTGGGGTCAGGGATCTGGATTTGGGGTCTGGGATTGGGGTGTGGGCTCAGGGAATGGGGTCTGAGATTGGGGTCTGGGGTCTGGGATTGGGGTCTGGGGTCTGGGATTGGGGTCTGGGGTCTGGGATTTGGGATCTGGGGTCTGGGATTGGGGTCTGGGGTCTGGGATTGGGGTCTGGGATTGGGGTCTGGGCTCAGGGAATGGGGTCAGGGAATGGGGAATGGGGTTTGGGGTCTGGGATTGGGGTCTGGGGTTGGGGATTGGGGTCTGGGATTGGGGAATGGGGTTTGGGGTCTGGGATTGGGGTCTGGGGTCTGGGATTGGGGTCTGGGATTGGGGAATGGGGTCTGGGATTGGGGTCTGGAATCTGGGATTGAGGTCTGGGGTCTGGGACTGGGGTCTGGGGTCTGGATTTGGGGTCTGGGGCCAGGGAACGCAGCCCCAGCCCCACAGGTCCCGGGGAAGCACCCACAGTTCTGTTTGGTGTTGGTCAGGTTCAGCCGGAGGTTGTCCAGGTGCTCCAGGATCTGCTCCAGGGTCAGCTGGGCCAGTTTGCTGCTGGAGCTGCGCAGGCTGCGGGGTGAGACCCCAAAAATAGGGATGAGACCCCAAAAAACTGGGGTGAGACCCCAAAAAGAGGGATGAGACCCCAAAAACGGGGATGAGACCCCAAAAAACTGGGGTGAGATCCACAAAAATGGGGATGAGACCCCAAAAAACAGGGATGAGATCCCAAAAATGGGGATGACATCCCAAAAATGGGGATGAGACCCCAAAAACAGGGATGAGAGCCCAAAAATGGGGATGAGACCCCAAAAAACTGGGGTGAGACCCCAAAAATAGGGATGAGACCCCAAAAAACTGGGGTGAGACCCCAAAAACAGGGATGAGATCCCAAAAAAAACGGGGTGAGATCCCAAAAATGGGGATGAGATCCCAAAAATGGGGATGAGACCCCAAAAAACTGGGAATGGGGGATTGGGAATGGGGGATTGGGAATGGGGTCCCCCGGAAGGGCGGATCAAGCCCTGGAATTTTGGGATAAATCCTGCTCAGGGATTCTGCTGGGATTGCCGGGAGCTCCGTGGGCTGATCCCAGGGATCTGCAGGGATTAGAGCCAGATCCAGCCCGGATCCCATGGGATGGGGGGAGCTGGGAATTCACCCTGGGAACTGGGAATTCACTCTGGGAACTGGGAATTCACCCTGGGAACTGGGAATTCACCCTGGGAACTGGGAATTCATTCTGGGAACTGGGAATTCACCCTGGGAACTGGGAATTCACTCTGGGAGTTGGGAATTCACTCTGGGAACTGGGAATTCACTCTGGGAACTGGGAATTCACCTCCACGGGGGCTGGCACAGGGAGGGGAGAGGGAAAATTCCTCAGGGAGGGAATTCTGTGAGAACGGGGCCTGAGCAGGGGGAAAAACCCTCCCCAACCCCTTTGGGTGGGAATTCCCGGGAATGGTGTCGGCATTCCCAGCCCCCTTTGGGTGGGAATTCCCAGGAATGGTGTCGGCATTCCCAGCCCCATTTGGGTGGGAATTCCCGGGATTTGGAGCAGCATTCCCAGCCCCCTTTGGGTGGGAATTCCCAGGAATTGGAGCAGCATTCCCAGCCCCATTTGGGTGGGAATTCCCGGGATTTGGAGCAGCATTCCCAGCCCCCATTTAGTTGGGAATTCCCGGGAATTGGAGCAGCATTCCCAGCCCCATTTGGGTGGGAATTCCCGGGATTTGGAGCAGCATTCCCAGCCCTATTTGGGTGGGAATTCCCAGGAATGTTGTCAGCATTCTCAGCCCCCATTTAGGTGGGAATTCCCAGGGATTGGAGCAGCATTCCCAGCCCCATTTGGGTGGGAATTCCCGGGAATGAACGGTGTCAGCATTCCCGGGAATTGGGGCAGGATTCCCGGGAATGCTGTCAGGATTCCTGGGAATGAACGGTGTCAGGATTCCCAGGAACGCTGTCAGGATTCCCGGGAATGAACGGTGTCAGGATTCCCGGGAACGCTGTCAGGATTCCCGGGAATGAACGGTGTCAGGATTCCCAGGAACGGTGTCAGGATTCCCAGGAATGCTGTCAGGATTCCCGGGAATGAATGGTGTCAGGATTCCCAGGAACGGTGTCAGGATTCCTGGGAATGAACGGTGTCAGGATTCCCAGGAACGCTGTCAGGATTCCCGGGAATGAACGGTGTCAGGATTCCCGGGAATGAACGGTGTCAGGATTCCCAGGAACGCTGTCAGGATTCCCAGGAATGCACGCTGTCAGGATTCCCGGGAATGAACGGTGTCAGGATTCCTGGGAATATTGTCAGGATTCTCAGCCCCCTTTGGGTGGGAATTCCCGGGAATGAACGGTGTCAGGATTCCCAGGAATGCTGTCAGGATTCCTGGGAATGAACGGTGTCAGCATTCCTGGGAATGAACAGTGTCAGGATTCCCGGGAATGAACGGTGTCAGGATTCCCAGGAACGGTGTCAGGATTCCCGGGAATGAACGGTGTCAGGATTCCCGGGAATGCTGTCAGGATTCCCGGGAATGAACGGTGTCAAGATTCCCGGGAATGCTGTCAGGATTCCCGGGAATGAACAGTGTCAGGATTCCCAGGAACGGTGTCAGGATTCCCGGGAATGCTGTCAGGATTCCCGGGAACGCTGTCAGGATTCCCGGGAATGAACGGTGTCAGGATTCCCGGGAATTGGGGCAGGATTCCCAGGAACGGTGTCAGGATTCCCGGGAATGTTGTCAGGATTCCCAGCCCCTTTGGGTGGGAATTCCTGGGAATGAACGGTGTCAGGATTCCCAGGAACGGTGTCAGGATTCCCGGGATTTGGAGCAGCATTCCCAGCCCCATTTGGGTGGGAATTCCTGGGAATGAACGGTGTCAGGATTCCCAGGAACGGTGTCAGGATTCCCGGGAATGAACGGTATCAGGATTCCCAGGAACGGTATCAGGATTCCCGGGAACGCTGTCAGGATTCCTGGGAATGAACGGTGTCAGGATTCCCAGGAACGCTGTCAGGATTCCCGGGAACGCTGTCAGGATTCCCGGGAACGCTGTCAGGATTCCTGGGAATGAACGGTGTCAGGATTCCCAGGAACGCTGTCAGGATTCCCGGGAACGCTGTCAGGATTCCCGGGAACGCTGTCAGCATTCCCCACCTCTGTCGCTTGCGGGGCAGGGAGTTGTTCTTGATGAGCAGGGCCTTGATGTGCTCGCCCAGGAGGTCGTCGTGCCGCAGCCCCCAGTGCCGCAGGATGCTGGTGGTGAACTGATCCTCGGGGTGGCACGGCCGGCTCAGCACCATCTTCACCATCTCCTCGCTCGGCCTGCGCGCACCGCGACAGCGGGAACAATGGGAACAGTGGGACAATGGGAATGGGAACACCAGGAATGGGAACAGCGGGACAACGGGAACACCGGGAACACCGGGAACAACGGGAACACCAGGACACCGGGACAGCGGGAATGGGAACACCGGGACAATAGGAACAACGGGACAATGGGAACAATGGGACAATGGGAACACCGGGACAACGGGAACAGCGGGAACAGCGGGACAACGGGACACCGGGACAACGGGAACAGCGGGAACAGCGGGACAACGGGACACCGGGACAACGGGAACAACGGGAACACCGGGACAACGGGAACACCGGGACAACGGGAACACCGGGACAACAGGAACACCGGGACAATGGGAACAGCGGGAATGGGAACAGCGGGACAACGGGAACACCGGGACAACGGGAACAGCGGGACAACGGGAACACCGGGACAATGGGAACACCGGGACACCGGGAACACCGGGACACCGGGAACACCGGGACAATGGGAACAATGGGAACAGCGGGAACACCGGGAATGGGAACAGCGGGAAAACGGGAACACCGGGACAACGGGAACAGCGGGACAATGGGAACAGCAGGAACAGCAGGACAACAGGAATGGGAACACCAGGACAATGGGAACAGAGGGAACACCGGAACAACAGGAACAACGGGACAATGGGACAACGGGAATGGGAACAGTGGGAACACAGGGACAACAGGAGCACAGGGACAATGGGAACAGCGGGAACAGCAGGACAATGGGAACACCGGGACAATGGGAACACTGGGAACAGCGGGAACACCGGGACAACAGGAACAACGGAACAATGGGAACAGCGGAACATCGGGAATGGGAACACCGGGACAACGAGAATGGGAACAGTGGGAACACCGGGACAACAGGAACACCGGGACAAGGGGAACAATGGGAACATGGGAACAGCGGGAACACTGGGACAACAGGAATGGGAACAGTGGGAACACAGGGACAACGGGAGCACCGGGAACAGTGGGACAATGGGAACAGCGGGAATACCGGGAATGGGAACACCGGGACAACAGGAATGGGAACAGTGGGAACACCGGGACAACAGGAACACCGGGACAACGGGGATGGAGAACCCAACACACCCCCTCGGTGTCCCCAGGACACCACGGAGCACCCGGGAGGGCCCCCCAGACCCCCTTGGTGTCCCCCAAACCCCCCCAATCCCCCCCAATCCCCCCCAGCCCGGCGCTCCGGGCGCCCCCAGCCCGTCCCAGGGAACGCAGCACTCACTTCTCCCTGCGCAGCTGCAGCAGGAGGCAGGACAGGGCCTCGGGGTGCTCTGGAACGGGGAGGGAGCAGAGGCTGAGCCGGGGCGGGAACGTTCCCCCGGAATTCCCTGGGAATGTTTTCCCCCCGGGATTCCCCCGGGAATGTTTTCCCCCGGAATTCCCTGGGAATGTTTTCCCCCCGGAATTCCCTGGGAATGTTTTCCCCCGGAATTCCCTGGGAATGTTTTCCCCCGGAATTCCCCCGGGAATGTTTTCCCCCCGGAATTCCCTGGGAATGTTTTCCCCCCGGAATTCCCTGGGAATGTTTTCCCCTGGAATTCCCCCGGGAATGTTTTCCCCCCGGAATTCCCTGGGAATGTTTTCCCCCTGGAATTCCCTGGGAATGTTTTCCCCTGGAATTCCCTGGGAATGTTTCCCCCCGGGATTCCCCCAGGAATGTTTCCCCCCGGAATTCCCTGGGAATGTTTTCCCCCCGGAATTCCCTGGGAATGTTTGTTTTCCCCCCGGAATTCCCTGGGAATGTTTTCCCCCTGGAATTCCCTGGGAATGTTTTCCCCCCTGGAATTCCCTGGGAATGTTTTCCCCTGGAATTCCCTGGGAATGTTTTCCCCCCGGAATTCCCCCGGGAATGTTTCCCCCTGGAATTCCCTGGGAATGTTTTCCCCCCGGAATTCCCTGGGAATGTTTTCCCCCCGGAATTCCCTGGGAATGTTTTCCCCTGGAATTCCCCCGGGAATGTTTTCCCCCCGGAATTCCCTGGGAATGTTTTCCCCCTGGAATTCCCTGGGAATGTTTTCCCCTGGAATTCCCTGGGAATGTTTCCCCCCGGGATTCCCTGGGAATGTTTTCCCCCCGGGATTCCCCCGGGAATGCCTCACCCTTGTACTTGAGGTGCTGCAGGATGGG
This sequence comes from Periparus ater, assembly GCA_032357785.1. Taxonomy (NCBI): domain Eukaryota; kingdom Metazoa; phylum Chordata; class Aves; order Passeriformes; family Paridae; genus Periparus; species Periparus ater. Next base: position 2,370,958 of record CM063632.1, read on the forward strand.
AATGATGGTCTCCAGCGGGATGTTGTGAGCCAGGAACAGCTGCCAGGTGCAGTACTGCTCAAAGGTCTCCCAGTCCAGGCTCTGAACTGGGATCGGGAACGGGACAACGGCGGGAGAACAGCGGGAGAACAGCGGGACAACGGCGGGAGAACAGCGGGGAAAACAGCAGGAAAACAGCGGGAAAACAGCGGGAAAACAATGGGAGAACAGCGGGAAAACAGCGGGAGAACAGCGGGAAAACAGCGGGAAAACAATGGGATAACAATGGGATAACAGGGATGGATAACGGGACAATGGGATAACAGGGATAGATAATGGGAACAATGGGATAACAGGGATGGATAACAGGGATGGATAACGGGACAATGGGATAATGGGAACAATGGGATAACAGGGATAGATAATGGGAACAATGGGATAATGGGAACAATGGGATAACAGGGATAGATAATGGGAACAATGGGATAATGGGAACAATGGGATAACAGGGATGGATAACAGGGATGGATAACAGGGATGGATAACAGGAACAATGGGATAACAGGACAATGGGATAATGGGAACAATGGGATACCAGGGATAGATAACGGGACAATGAGATAACCGGGATCTGTCCCAGCCCCTTCCCCAGCTCTGGGCACCCCCAAACCCTCCCGGGGTCCCCGCACCCCTGGGGTAGCGGGAAGGGACGCGGAGCTCACGAGGCTCCCCGGTTAACCCGGCTTATCCCGCTGCTCCCAAAGCCGGATCAGGGAGAGCGGGATTTGCTCCGGGAGCACCGAGGGACCCCGGCAGAGGCTGCGGAGCCGGGGCAGATTTGGGGATTTTCCCCTGGCCCGGCTCATTCCCTGCCTGGCACCGCCCTGGGATAAATCCCACAGTGATCCTTTAATTCCAGCAGGAAACCCGGCCTGGGGACACCTCGGGAGCTCCAGGGATCCCCTCCGGACACGGCTGGAAAGGGCCTGGACCGCTCCCGCTCCCAGCACTCACTGAGGATGTTGAGCACGGAATCCTTGCGGAACATGACCAGGTTTCCCATCATCACGTGGCACACGAGCTCCTGCAGCTGCGGGGGGACAGGGACAGGCTCGGGGGGGATCCAGGGAACCTTCCCAGGCGGGATCCGGCTGGAAAAGCTCCCGGGAGCATCCCTGGGATGGGAGCCAGGGGGCTTCCCACACACACAGAGCCCACTCAGGCTCTCATCCTCCCTCTCCCTGCTCCTCTGGATCCTCTGGATCCTTTGGATCCCTGCTCCTCATCCCCTGGATCCCCCAGATTCCCTGGATCCCTGCTCCTCATCCCCTGGATCCTCTGGATCCCTGCTCCTCATCCCCTGGATCCCCCAGATTCCCTGGATTCCCCGGATCTGTGGAGTTCAGCAAGGAAACACCTGGAGAAGGCCGGGGAGGATCCAGGGCGGATCCAGGGCGGATCCAGGGCGGATCCAGGGCGGATCCAGGGAGGATCCAGGGCGGATCCAGCGCGGATCCAGCGCGGATCCAGGGCGGATCCAGGGCGGATCCAGGGCGGATCCAGGGAGGAGCCCCTTCCCAGCTGGAATTTCTCGCACCTGGAAGGAGTCGATGACGGCCACGATCATGTTCAGCAGCTCCCCGCTCCGCAGGGTCTCGTCCGGGAACTGGGAACGCACAAAACCCGGCGGCTTCAGGGAGAGGCTTCCCAAAATCCCCCCGGGAACGGCTCCGGCAGCGGGGTCAGCCCGCCCAGATCCCTGGAATTCCCTGTTTTCCCTCTGCTCCCTGCTCCAGGGCCTCGCACGGGAACACAAAACCAACCACGGCGGGAGCCGAGGGCCGGGAACGCCGGGAACGCCGGGAACGGCGGCTCCGAGGGAGAGGGATGGGCCAAGGGATGGATCCCAGGATTTGGGGTCACCCTGGGATGGATCCTGGGATTTGGGGTCACCCTGGGATGGATCCCGGGATTTGGGGTCACCCTGGGATGGATCCCGGGATTTGGGGTCACCCTGGGATGGATCCCGGGATTCGGGGTCACCCTGGGATGGATCCTGGGATTTGGGGTCACCCTGGGATGGATCCCGGGATTTGGGGTCACCCTGGGATGGATCCTGGGATTTGGGGTCACCCTGGGATGGATCCCGGGATTTGGGGTCACCCTGGGATGGATCCTGGGATTCGGGGTCACCCTGGGATGGATCCTGGGATTTGGGGTCACTCTGGGATGGATCCTGGGATTCGGGGTCACTGTGGGAACAGCCTGACCCGCCCTGGGATGGATCCCGGGATTTGGGGTCACTCTGGGATGGATCCCAGGATTTGGGGTCACTCTGAGATGGATCCCAGGATTTGGGGTCACTCTGAGATGGATCCCGGGATTCGGGGTCACTCTGGGATGGATCCCGGGATTTGGGGTCACTCTGGGATGGATCCTGGGATTTGGGGTCACCCTGGGATGGATCCTGGGATTTGGGGTCACTGTGGGAACAGCCTGACCCGCCCTGGGATGGATCCTGGGATTTGGAGTCACCCTGGGATGGATCCCGGGATTCGGGGTCACCCTGGGATGGATCCCGGGATTTGGGGTCACCCTGGGATGGATCCCGGGGTTTGGGGTCACCCTGGGATGGATCCCAGGGTTTGGGGTCACTGTGGGATGGATCCTGGGATTCAGGGTCACTGTGGGAACAGCCTGACCCGCCCTGGGATGGATCCCGGGATTTAGGGTCACTCTGGGATGGATCTTGGGATTTGGGGTCACTGTGGGATGGATCCTGGGATTTGGGGTCACTCTGGGATGGATCCTGGGATTTGGGGTCACCCTGGGATGGATCCTGGGATTTGGGGTCACTGTGGGAACAGCCTGACCCGCCCTGGGATGGATCCTGGGATTTGGGGTCACCCTGGGATGGGATGGGATGGGATGGATGGGATGGGATGGGGACACCCCAGAGCCGGGATGGGATGGGATGGGATGGATGGGATGGGATAAGGATGGGATAAGGATGGGATGGGGACACCCCGGAGCCAGTATGGGATGGGGACACCCCTGGGATGGGATGGGATGGGATAAGGTTGGGATGGAGACACCCCGGAGCCGGGATGGGATGGGGACACCCCTAGGATGGGATGGATGGGATGGGATGGGATGGATGGGATGGGATGGATGGGATGGGGACACCCCTGGGATGGGATGGGATGGGATGGGATGGATGGGATGGATGGGATGGGGACACCCCTGGGATGGGATGGGATGGGATGGGATGGATGGGATGGATGGGATGGGGACACCCCTGGGATGGGATGGGATGGGATGGGATGGGATGGATGGGATGGGATGGATGGGATGGGATGGGGACACCCCTGGGATGGGACGGGATGGGGACACACCCGAGCTGGGATGGGATGGGGACACCCCTAGGATGGGATGGATGGGATGAGATGGGGACACCCCAGAGCCAGGATGGGATGGAGACACCCCGGATCCGGGATGGGATGGAGACACCCCGGATCCGGGATGGGATGGAGACACCCCGGAGCCGGGATGGGCTCGCCCCGGGCTCACCTCGGTGTAGATGGAGGGCGTGAGGAAGCAGAGCAGCCGCACGTCGTCCTCCTGGCACGCCTTCATGTCCATCATCAGACACGTGTGCAGCTCCCCCAGCTGCGTGGCCTGAGCGAACGACTCGTACAGCCCCATCCTGCCCAGCGCCGCCTTGCTGGGGACACACACAGCTGGAACACAGCTGGGACAGCTGGGACACACACAGCTGGGGACACACACAGCTGGAACAGCTGGGACACAGCTGGGACACAGCTGGGACTGCTGGGACACAGCTGGGACACAGCTGGAACACAGCTGGAACAGCTGGGACACAGCTGGGACTGCTGGGACACAGCTGGGACACACACAGCTGGGGACACACAGCTGGAACAGCTGGGACACAGCTGGGACACAGCTGGGGACACACACAGCTGGGGACACACACAGCTGGAACAGCTGGAACAGCTGGGACACACACAGCTGGAACAGCTGGAACAGCTGGGACACAGCTGGGGACACACAGCTGGGACTGCTGGGGACACACACAGCTGGAACAGCTGGAACAGCTGGGACACAGCTGGGACACTGCTGGGACTGCTGGGGACACACACAGCTGGGGACACACACAGCTGGAACAGCTGGGACACAGCTGGGACACAGCTGGAACAGCTGGAACAGCTGGGACACAGCTGGGGACACACACAGCTGGGGACACACACAGCTGGGGACACACACAGCTGGAACAGCTGGAACAGCTGGGACACAGCTGGGGACACACACAGCTGGGGACACACACAGCTGGGGACACACACAGCTGGAACACAGCTGGGACACAGCTGGGACACACACAGCTGGGGACACACACAGCTGGAACAGCTGGGACACAGCTGGGACTGCTGGGACACAGCTGGGACACACACAGCTGGAACAGCTGGGACACAGCTGGGACTGCTGGGACACAGCTGGGACACAGCTGGGACACAGCTGAGCCACCAGGGACAGGGACATGTCTGGGTGGGGCCCAGCTGGGAGGGAGGAGCCAGAGGAGAGAGGGAGGAGCCAGAGGAGAGAAGGAGGAGCCATGGGACAGAGGGAGGAGCCAGAGGAGGGAGGGAGGAGCCAGAGGAAGGAGGGAGGAGCCAGGAGGGAGGGAGGAGCCACAGGAGAAGAAGGAGGAGCCACAGGAGAAGAAGGAGGAGCCATGGGACAGGGGGAGGAGCCAGAGGAGGGAGGGAGGAGCCAGAGAAGAAGAAGGAGGAGCCATGGGACAGGGGGAGGAGCCAGGAGGGAGGGAGGAGCCACAGAAGAAGGAGGAGCCACAGGAGAGAGGGAGGAGCCATGGGAGGGAGGGAGGGAGGAGCCACAGGAGAAGGAGGAGCCAGAGGAGAAGAAGGAGGAGCCACACAAGAGAGGGAGGAGCCATGGGACGGAGGGAGGAGTCAGAGGAAGGAGGGAGGAGCCAGAGTGGGAGGGCGGGGCCGGCTCACCTGGCCCGCAGGTAGTAGAGCAGGTGGTAACCGATCTTGGGCTGTTTCTGGTAGAGCTCGGACAGCAGGTCCAGCAGCAGCGAGAAGCCGCTGTTGTCCTCCTGCATCTGGCACAGGTTCCTTGGGAAGAGCGGGAACGGCACCGGGATAACGGCACCGGGATAACGGCACCGGGATAACGGCACCGGGATAACGGCACCGGGATAACGGCACCGGGATAACGGCACCGGGTAACGGCACCCGGATAACGGCACCCGGATAACGGCACCGGGGTAACGGCACCGGGATAACGGCACCGGGATAACGGCACCCGGGTAACGGCACCCGGATAACGGCACCGGGATAACGGCACCGGGATAACGGCACCCGGATAACGGCACCGGGGTAACGGCACCGGGGTAACGGCACCGGGATAACGGCACCGGGATAACGGCACCGGGGGTAACGGCACCGGGATAACGGCACCGGGATAACGGCACCGGGATAACGGCACCGGGATAACGGCACCGGGGTAACGGCACCGGGATAACGGCACCCGGATAACGGCGCCGGGATAACGGCACCGGAGTAACGGCACCGGGGTAACGGCACCGGGATAACGGCACCGGGGTAACGGCACCGGGGTAACGGCACCGGGATAACGGCACCGGGATAACGGCACCGGGATAACGGCACCGGGGTAACGGCACCGGGGTAACGGCACCGGGGGTAACGGCACCGGGGTAACGGCACCGGGTAACGGCACCGGGGTAACGGCACCGGGGTAACGGCACCGGGATAACGGCACCGGGGTAACGGCACCGGGATAACGGCACCGGGTAACGGCACCGGGGTAACGGCACCGGGATAACGGCACCGGGATAACGGCACCGGGATAACGGCACCCAGATAACGGCACCGGGGTAACGGCACCGGGGTAACGGCACCGGGATAACGGCACCGGGATAACGGCACCGGGATAACGGCACCGGGATAACGGCACCGGGATAACGGCACCGGGGTAACGGCACCGGGATAACGGCACCGGGATAACGGCACCGGGATAACGGCACCGGGGTAACGGCACCGGGTAACGGCACCGGGGTAACGGCACCGGGGTAACGGCACCGGGGTAACGGCACCGGGGTAACGGCACCGGGATAACGGCACCGGGGTAACGGCACCGGGTAACGGCACCGGGGTAACGGCACCGGGGTAACGGCACCGGGATAACGGCACCCGGGTAACGGCAACGGGGGTAACGGCACCGGGATAACGGCACCCAGATAACGGCAACGGGGTAATGGCACCAGGGTAACGGCACCGGGATAACGGCACCCAGATAACGGCAACGGGGTAATGGCACCAGGGTAACGGCACCGGGATAACGGCACCGGGGTAACGGCACCGGGATAACGGCACCCGGATAACGGCACCGGGGTAACGGCACCGGGATAACGGCACCGGGATAACGGCACCCGGATAACGGCACCGGGATAACGGCGGCAATGTCGCCTCCCCAAAACAACCCCCCCGGGATTCCCACGAAAGGGAAACTCCGCGGATTTCTGGGATGGAGCAGCCCGGAATTCCCGGGGATGTGGGAAGGGACCTACCGGAATATCAGGTACAGGGGCTTCCCCACGGACTCCTCCAGGGACCTGCGGGACACACGGACGCTCTGGGCTCCCGAGAATCCCGGTGTTCCCGGAATCCCCGTGTTCCCGGAATCCTGGTGCTCCCGGAATCCCAGTGTTCCCGGAATCCCCGTGTTCCCGGAATCCCGGTGCTCCCGGAATCCCGGTGCTCCCGGAATTCCGGTGTTCCCGGAATCCCGGTGTTCCCGGAATCCCCGTGTTCCCGGAATCCCGGTGCTCCCAGAATCACGGTGTTCCCGGAATCCCGGTGTTCCCAGAATCCCGGTGTTCCCGGAATCCCCGTGTTCCTGGAATCCCAGTGTTCCCGGAATCCCGGTGTTCCCGGAATCCCGGTGTTCCCAGAATCCCGGTGTTCCCGGAATCCCGGTGTTCCCGGAATCCCGGTGCTCCCAGAATCCCGGTGTTCCCGGAATCCCCGTGTTCCCGGAATCCCGGTGTTCCCGGAATCCCGGTGTTCCCAGAATCCCGGTGCTCCGGGAATCCCGGTGTTCCCAGGAATCCTGGTGTTCCCGGAATCCCGGTGTTCCCAGAATCCCGGTGTTCCCAGGAATCCCGGTGTTCCCAGAATCCCGGTGTTCCCAGAATCCCGGTGCTCCCGGAATCCCGGTGTTCCCGGAATCCCGGTGTTCCCGGAATCCCGGTGTTCCCAGAATCCCAGTGTTCCCAGAATCCCGGTGCTCCCGGAATCGTGGTGTTCCCGGAATCCCGGTGTTCCCGGAATCCCGGTGCTCCCGGAATCCCGGTGCTCCCGGAATCGTGGTGTTCCCGGAATCGTGGTGTTCCCGGAATCGTGGTGTTCCCGGAATCCCGGTGTTCCCAGGAATCCCGGTGTTCCCGGAATCCCGGTGCTCCCGGAATCCCGGTGTTCCCAGAATCCCGGTGTTCCCGGAATCCCGGTGTTCCCGGAATCCCGGTGTTCCCGGCTGAGCCCAGCCCTCGGGAACAGCGGGAATATCCCCCCGGGAAAAGCCGCGATCCCGGCGCCAGCCCTTACTCCTCGGTGATCTCCTCCGGCAGAACCTCCCCGCGGAAGTGAGCCTTGAACAGCTCCTGCAGGCACGAGGCCAGCACCGACAGCTGCTCCGAGTCAAAATCCTCCTGGGAAAGGGACGGGAGCAGGAGCTCAGAGCCCGCCCGGCACAGGGAACGGACACAGGGATGGATCCCGGCAGCGGGGATCCCAAAACACTGCTGGGATCCCAAAAAACTGCCAGGGATCCCAAAACAAACATTGCTGGGATCCCAAAACAAACATTGCTGGGATCCCAAAACAAACACTGCTGGGATCCCAAAACACTGCCAGGGATCCCAAAACAAACATTGCTGGGATCCCAAAACAAACACTGCCAGGGATCCCAAAACAAACATTGCTGGGATCCCAAAACACTGCCAGGGATCCCCAAAACACTGCTGGGATCCCAAAATACTACTGGGATCCCAAAACAAACATTGCTGGGATCCCAAAACACTGCTGGGATCCCAAAATACTGCCAGGGATCCCAAAACACTGCCAGGGATCCCAAAACACTGCTGGGATCCCAAAACAAACATTGCTGGGATCCCAAAACAAACACTGCTGGGATCCCAAAACAAACACTGCTGGATCCCAAAACACTGCCAGGGATCCCCAAAACACTGCTGGGATCCCAAAACAAACACTGCTGGGATCCCAAAACACTGCCAGGGATCCCAGGATCTTGAAAACAATCCCAGACCTCTGCTACTGATCCCAGACCATTCCCAGCACTCCCAGACCATTCCCAGTGATCCCAGGCCATTCCCAGGGATCCCAGACCATTCCCAGGGATCCCAGATCATTCCCAGGGATCCCAGACCATTCCCAGCAATCCCAGACCATTCCCAGCACTCCCAGACCATTCCCAGCACTCCCAGACCATTCCCAGCACTCCCAGACCATTCCCGGCTCCGTTACCTCCAGGACCTGATCCACGATTTCCTGCATCACCTCGCACTGCGCCTCCGTGTCACTGCGGCACAACAGGGACGGGAGATCCGCGTTACTGGGAGCACTGGGAGCACTGGGAGCGCTGGGACGGGGAACTGGGGCCGGCTTTGGGGTCGGCCCAGCCCAGAATCCGCAGGGATTCCGGACTGGGATGAATTCCACTGGGAAAAGCAGGCGCTCAAAGCCAGGAATTCCACGGAACCTCCGGGCTGAGCCAAGGTGTGCGGGGCAGGAGCTGGGAGCTCCTTCCCAAGCCCTTTTCCTGCGGGAATTCCCTCTCCAGGAGCTCTGGGAGATGCGTGGGGACGGGGAGGGCCCCACCTGCCCTTCTGCAGCTGCAGCACTTTGTCCTTCAGGGACTCGTCCAGCTGCTCCAGGAACGGGGTGATGTCCACCGGCTCCTCCACGATGGATTCCTTGATCGGGTGGAACCTGAACTCCCTCTTCTTCCCTGGGAACAGGGAATTCCCCACGGGATCAGGGAGTTTCCTCCTCCTCCCCTGGAGCCGGGCTCTGGGATGAAGGTGGGGATTGCCCCGGGCACTGGGAATGTCCGGGATTGCGATCCCTGCCCCGTTCCCAAACCCCATCCTCGGCCATCTCCACAATTTGGGATCCTGGGGCTCCCAGGTCACGTCCCCTGCCCCATCCCGGGCCTGTGGCCACTTCCCACTGCCGGGAAAACCCCCTGGAACTGCGGGAATCCCACAGGGATCGGAGCAGCGAGGCCGGGAACGGCTCCAGAGGGGATCTGAGCTGGGATCTGAGGCTGGAGAAGCGCTCAGAGCTCCTGGGAACGGCCAGGAAAGGGCACCAACCCTTTGGGGCACAGATCCAGAGCCGCTGGATTCGGGAATCGGCTCCTGCACACCCTCCCTGCGGGAGGAAAGCCGGGATTCCCAGCGGGAATTCTCTGTGTCCGTGGGGAATTCCGGAGCTCCCTCACCTTTGCTGTTCAGCTCCTCCTCGTCATCGCTGAAGGCGGCCTCGGCGTTGTCATAGCAACCGTCATCCTTCTCCAGGTGATTCTCCATCTCCATGGGAACCGGCTCCTCGATTTTCACTGGGACACGGAGCCAGGTGAGGCTCCCCCAGATCCAGGATGGGATCCCGCAATTCCCCAAATCCCAGCACGCCCGGCCCGGCCCACCCGGAATTCCAGGGAAGAACTCCCCCAGCGGATCTGCCAGGAGCCCCCCACATTCCCTACCTTCGATGGGGGGCGAGGGAGAGCTGCAGAATTCCGGGAATTTCTCCCTGAGCATGGCCCGCAGCTCCTTGTCCAGCTTGGGGTTGTCGAAGAGCGGGGCCAGGTGCCTGCGAGGGACGGGACAGGGATCGGGATCGGCCGCAGCCTCCATCCCACGGGAACGCCGGGGGCTCCTCCCCGCGCCCGGGATCGTCACCCGCCGCTCCCTCGGGATCCACAGCCCGGGAACGGCAGCAGGGGCTGGAATTCCTGGCAGGAATCCCGGGGCAATCCCGATTCCCTGACCCCACATCCCTTTGCCCTGGGGGAGCGGCTCCACGGGACACAACCCCAGGGTTTTCCACGGAGCTCCCACGGCCCCGGAGCGCCGGGAGCGGCCGTGTCCGTGCCGGGAATCCGGGAAAAGCCGGGAAAAGCCGGGGCTCTTACGCCAGGACTCGCTTCTCCACGATGTGGGTGAGGGAGTTGAACACGCCCTGCCGGACGTGCGCTTCCAGAGGGGGGTAGAAATTGGGAATGATCTGGAAGAGACGAGGGAGGGAGAGCAGGGTCAGGGGTCGGGAAGGGGGAGGAAATCCCTGCCAGGGCCGGGAATTCCCTGGAGGAGGAAGGAGGGGAGCTCACCCGGCACATGAAATCCAGCAGCGTGGCCGTGATGGCCGGGTGCGGCTTCATGGAGTGGTGCATGACCAGGATGGCGGGTTCTGGGGGAGGGAACGGCGTGAGACACCCCAGATCCCTGCTGGATCCACGGGATCCACGGGCTGGGATCCAGGGGATGGGAGCAGCCGGGTCCAGTGGTGCCCGCGGGTCACAGCGATCCCATGGATCCCATCCCTGGGAACAGCCCAGGATCCCATCCCTGGGAACAGCCCAGGATCCCATCCCTGGGAACAGCCCAGGATCCCATCCCTGGGAACAGCCCAGGATCCCATCCCTGGGAACAGCCCAGGATCCCATCCCTGGGAACAGCCCAGGATCCCATCCCTGGGAACAGCTCATGGATCCCATCCCTGGGAACAGCCCATGGATCCCATCCCTGGGAACAGCCCATGAGATCCCATCCCTGGGAACAGCCGATGGATCCCATCCCTGGGAACAGCCCATGGATCCATCCCTGGGAACAGCCCATGAGATCCCATCCCTGGGAACAGCCCAGGATCCCATCCCTGGGAACAGCCCAGGATCCCATCCCTGGGAACAGCCCAGGATCCCATCCCTGGGAACAGCCCATGGATCCCATCCCTGGGAACAGCCGATGGATCCCATCCCTGGGAACAGCCCATGGATCCATCCCTGGGAACAGCCCATGGATCCATCCCTGGGAACAGCCCAGGATCCCATCCCTGGGAACAGCCCATGGATCCATCCCTGGGAACAGCCGATGGATCCCATCCCTGGGAACAGCTCATGGATCCCATCCCTGGGAACAGCCCATGGATCCCATCCCTGGGAACAGCCCATGGATCCATCCCTGGGAACAGCCCATGGATCCATCCCTGGGAACAGCCCAGGATCCCATCCCTGGAAACAGCTCATGGATCCCATCCCTGGGAACAGCCCAGGATCCCATCCCTGGGAACAGCCCATGGATCCCATCCCTGGGAACAGCTCATGGATCCATCCCTGGGAACAGCCCATGGATCCCATCCCTGGGAACAGCCCATGGATCCCATCCTGGGCAGATCCCCCCGGATCCCATCCCTGGGAACAGCCCATGGATCCATCCCTGGGAACAGCCCATGGATCCCATCCCTGGGAACAGCCCAGGATCCCATCCCTGGGAACAGCGCATGGATCCCATCCCTGGGAACAGCCCAGGATCCCATCCCTGGGAACAGCCCAGGATCCCATCCCTGGGAACAGCCCAGGATCCCATCCCTGGGAACAGCCCAGGATCCCATCCCTGGGAACAGCCCAGGATCCCATCCCTGGGAACAGCCCAGGATCCCATCCCTGGGAACAGCTCATGGATCCCATCCCTGGGAACAGCCCATGGATCCCATCCCTGGGAACAGCCCATGAGATCCCATCCCTGGGAACAGCCGATGGATCCCATCCCTGGGAACAGCCCATGGATCCATCCCTGGGAACAGCCCATGAGATCCCATCCCTGGGAACAGCCCAGGATCCCATCCCTGGGAACAGCCCAGGATCCCATCCCTGGGAACAGCCCAGGATCCCATCCCTGGGAACAGCCCATGGATCCCATCCCTGGGAACAGCCGATGGATCCCATCCCTGGGAACAGCCCATGGATCCATCCCTGGGAACAGCCCATGGATCCATCCCTGGGAACAGCCCAGGATCCCATCCCTGGGAACAGCCCATGGATCCATCCCTGGGAACAGCCGATGGATCCCATCCCTGGGAACAGCTCATGGATCCCATCCCTGGGAACAGCCCATGGATCCCATCCCTGGGAACAGCCCATGGATCCATCCCTGGGAACAGCCCATGGATCCATCCCTGGGAACAGCCCAGGATCCCATCCCTGGAAACAGCTCATGGATCCCATCCCTGGGAACAGCCCAGGATCCCATCCCTGGGAACAGCCCATGGATCCCATCCCTGGGAACAGCTCATGGATCCATCCCTGGGAACAGCCCATGGATCCCATCCCTGGGAACAGCCCATGGATCCCATCCTGGGCAGATCCCCCCGGATCCCATCCCTGGGAACAGCCCATGGATCCATCCCTGGGAACAGCCCATGGATCCCATCCCTGGGAACAGCCCAGGATCCCATCCCTGGGAACAGCGCATGGATCCCATCCCTGGGAACAGCCCAGGATCCCATCCCTGGGAACAGCCCAGGATCCCATCCCTGGGAACAGCCCAGGATCCCATCCCTGGGAACAGCCCAGGATCCCATCCCTGGGAACAGCCCATGATCCCATCCCTGGGAACAGCCCAGGATCCCATCCCTGGGAACAGCCCATGGATCCCATCCCTGGGAACAGCTCATGGATCCCATCCCTGGGAACAGCCCATGGATCCCATCCCTGGGAACAGCCGATGGATCCATCCCTGGGAACAGCCCATGGATCCCATCCCTGGGAACAGCCCAGGATCCCATCCCTGGGAACAGCCCATGAGATCCCATCCCTGGGAACAGCCGATGGATCCCATCCCTGGGAACAGCCCATGGATCCCATCCCTGGGAACAGCCCAGGATCCATCCCTGGGAACAGCCCAGGATCCCATCCCTGGGAACAGCCCAGGATCCCATCCCGGGCAGATCCCCCGGATCCCAGGCAGATCCCCGGATCACACACCGATGTTCATGATGCTGTCCTTCTCGGGGTTGAAGAACAGCCAATCGTAGAACAGCGCCAGTTTGGCGTTGGAAGCCGCCACGTTGGACTGAAGGAGACAAAAACCCCAAATGATTCCATGGAAACGGAGCTGAGATCCCTCCGGGATTCCCTCAAGATCCCTGGAGATCCCTCCAAGATCCCTCTTCACATCCCTGGCGAGCTGCTGGGGATCAGCTGCTCCAGCCAATCCTGATCCCTTCCCATCCCGATCCCATCCTGATCCCATCCCATGGATCCCACCCCATCCCTAACCCAATCCCATCCGATCCTGATCCCATCCCGTCCCGATCCCTTCCCATCCTGATCCTGATCCATTTCTGGCCCATCCTGATCCCCATCCCATCCCATGGATCCCATCCCATGGATCCCATCCCATGGATCCCATCCTATCCTGATCCCCATCCTGATCCCATCCCAATCCCCATCCCATGGATCCCATCCCAATCCTGATCCCGATCCATTTCTAGCCCATCCTGATCCCGATCCCATGGATCCCATCCCATCCCATGGATCCCATCCCATCCCGATCCCATGGATCCCATCACATCCTGATCCCCATCCTGATCCCATCCCATCAATCCCCATCCCATCCCATCCCGTGGATCCCATGCCATCCCCATCCCGATCCCCCGGATCCCGATCCCCAGGATCCCATCCCCTGGATCCTGATCCCCATCCCAATCCCCATCCTGATCCCATCCCGATCCCGACCCCCAGGATCCCATCCTGACCCCCTGGATCCCATCCCGATCCCCTGGATCCCATCCCAATCCCCATCCTGATCCCATCCTGGTCCCGACCCCCTGGATCCCATCCCGATCCCCCGGATCCCGATCCCCCAGATCCCATCCCGATCCCAATCCCATCCCAATCCCCATCCCCTGGATCCCATCCTGATCCCGATCCCCCGGATCCTGATCCCCTGGATCCCGATCCCCTGGATCCCATCCCGAGGATCCCATCCCAATCCCCAGGATCCCGATTCCCTGGATCCCATCCCAAGGATCCCATCCCAATCTCCATCCCCTGGATCCCATCCCAATCCCCTGGATCCCGATTCCCTGGATCCCATCCCAAGGATCCCATCCCGATCCCCAGCATCCCAATCCCGATCCCCCGGATCCGGATCCCGATCCCCTGGATCCCATCCCGATCCTGATCCCCTGGATCCCATCCCGATCCCCCGTGTCCCGATCCCCCGTGTCCCGATCCCCTGGATCCCATCCCCAGGATCCCATCCCGATCCCATCCCGAGGATCCCATCCCGATCCCCTGGATCCCATCCCGATCCCCCGTGTCCCGCCGCCGTGTCCCGACCGTGCAGGTGGTGAGCAGCCAGCCGATGATGGCCCAGCGGGGCAGGATGTCGGAGCTCAGCACCTCGTTGCTGGGGTGCACCACGCCGCAGATGTAGCGGATCAGGTCGCAGCGCAGGCTCTGGCTGTCGGCCGTCGACAGGTACTGCCGCTGGAACCAGTCCTGGTAGCGCTTCTGCTGCCCAAAGCGCACCTGCGCACACGGAATTCCGCTGGGAACGGACACCGGGCACGGAATTCCGATGGGAACGGACACCGGGCACACGGAACCGGGATGGGAACGGACACCGGGCACGGAACTGGGATGGGAATGGACACCGGGCATGGAACCGGGATGGGAACGGACACTGGGCACGGAATCCCGCTGGGAACGGACACCGGGCACGGAACCGGGATGGGAACGGACACCGGGCACGGAACCGGGATGGGAACGGACAGCGGGCACGGAATCCCACTGGGAATGGACACTGTGCACACGGAATTCCGTTGGGAATGGACACCGGGCACACAGAACCGGGATGGGAACGGACACCGGGCACAGAATTCCGCTGGGAACGGACACTGGGCACGGAACCGGGCACGGAACGGACACCGGGCACGGAACCAGGATGGAAACGGACACTGGGCACGGAATTCCGCTGGGAACGGACACCGGGCACGGAACCGGGCACGGAACGGACACCGGGCACGGAATTCCGCTGGGAACGGACACCGGGCACGGAACCGGGATGGGAACGGACACCGGGCACGGAACCGGGCACGGAACGGACACCGGGCACGGAACCGGGATGGGAACGGACACCGGGCACGGAACCAGGATGGGAATGGACACCGGGCACGGAATTCCGCTGGGAATGGACACCGGGCACGGAATCCCGCTGGGAACGGACACTGTGCACACGGAACCGGGATGGGAACGGACACCGGGCACGGAACCGGGATGGGAACGGACACCGGGCACGGAATCCCGCTGGGAATGGACACTGCGCATGGAACCGGGATGGGAACGGACACCGCACACGGAATTCCGCTGGGAATGGACACTGGGCACGGAATCCCGCTGGGAACGGACACTGGGCACACGGAATTCCACTGGGAACGGACACTGCGCATGGAACCGGGATGGGAATGGACACCGGGCACGGAATTCCGCTGGGAACGGACACCGGGCACGGAACCGGGATGGGAATGGACACTGGGCACGGAATTCCACTGGGAACGGACACCGGGCACGGAATCCCGCTGGGAACGGACACCGGGCACGGAATCCCGCTGGGAACGGACACCAGGCACGGAATCCCGCTGGGAATGGACACTGGGCACGGAATCCCGCTGGGAACGGACACCAGGCACGGAATCCCGCTGGGAACGGACACCGGGCACGGAACCGGGATGGGAACGGACACTGGGCACACGGAATTCCGATGGGAACGGACACTGGGCACACAGAACCGGGATGGGAACGGACACCGGGCACACGGAACCGGGATGGGAACGGACACCGGGCACGGAATTCCGCTGGGAACGGACACCGGGCACGGAATTCCGCTGGGAACGGACACCGGGCACGGAATTCCGATGGGAACGGACACCGGGCACGGAATCCCACTGGGAACGGACACTGCGCACACGGAATTCCGATGGGAACGGACACCGGGCACGGAACCGGGATGGGAACGGACACCGGGCACGGAATTCCACTGGGAATGGACACCGGGCACACGGAATTCCACTGGGAATGGACACCGGGCACACGGAATTCCAATGGGAATGGACACTGGGCACGGAATCCCGCTGGGAATGGACACTGGGCACACAGAACCGGGATGGGAACGGACACCGGGCACGGAACCGGGATGGGAACGGACACCAGGCACGGAATTCCGCTGGGAACGGACACTGTGCACGGAATTCTGCTGGGAATGGACACTGAGCACACGGAATTCCAATGGGAATGGACACCATGGACACGGAATTCCGCTAGGAACGGACACTGCGCATGGAACCGGGATGGGAACGGACACCGGGCACGGAATTCTGCTGGGAATGGACACCAGGCACACGGAATTCCAATGGGAATGGACACTGGGCACGGAATTCTGCTGGGAATGGACACTGGGCACACGGAATTCCGCTGGGAACGAACACTGGGCACACGGAATTCCCGCTCGGGAACGAACACTGGGCACACGGAATTCCGCTGGGAAACGACACCGCGGACACGGGACGGGATGGGAGGGAATGCGGGAGGGATTGGGGAGAAATCGGGAGGGATTCAGGGAGAAATCCAGGAGAAATCTGGGGGAGAAATCTGGGAGGGGGGATTCGGGGAGAAATCCGGGAGAAATCCGGGAGGGAATTCTGTAGGAGGGGCTGGGAACAAGCACCACACAGGACCCTGAGCCAGGGGAAACCTGGAAGGGGATTCAGGAAGAAATCTGGGAGGGAATCCAGCGGGGATTTGGGAGGAAATCCAGGGGGGATTTGGGAGGGGATCCAAGAGGATTTTGGGAGGGATGCAGGAGGATTTTGGGAGGAATCCAGGAGGGATTTGGGAGAGGATCCAGGAGGGATTTGGGAAGGGATCCAGGAGGGATTTGGGAAGGGAATCCAGAGGGATTTTGGGAGGGAATCCAGGAGGATTTTGGGAAGTGATCCAGGAGGATTTTGGGAAGTGATCCAGGAGGATTTTGGGGAGGGAATCCAGGAGGATTTTGGGAAGGGATCCAGGAGGATTTTGGGAGGGGATCCAGAGGGATTTGGGAAGGGATCCAGAGGGATTTTGGGAGGGAATCCAGGAGGGATTTGGGAAGGGATCCAGGAGGATTTTGGGAGGGAATCCAGGAGGATTTTGGGAGGGGATCCAGGAGGATTTTGGGAAGGGATCCAGGAGGATTTTCGGAGGGAATCCAGAGGGATTTTGGGAGGGGATCCAGGAGGATTTTCGGAGGGAATCCAGAGGGATTTTGGGAGGGGATCCAGGAGGATTTTGGGACGGGAATCCAGGAGGGATTTGGGAAGGGATCCAGGAGGGATTTGGGAGGGAATCCAGAGGGATTTTGGGAGGGAATCCAGGAGGGATTTGGGAAGGGATCCAGGAGAGATTTGGGAGGGAATCCAGGAGGGATTTGGGAAGGGATCCAGGAGGATTTTGGGAAGTGGTCCAGGAGGGATTTGGGAGGGGATCCAGGAGGATTTTGTGAGTGGATCCAGGAGGATTTTGGGAGGGGATCCAGAGGGATTTTGTGAGTGGATCCAGGAGGGATTTGGGAGGGAATCCAGGAGGATTTTGGGAGGGAATCCAGGAGGAATTACCCGCGAGGTCATGAAGAAGCAGCTTGGTCTCCATGTCGGGGGTGAGGCGGCACGCCAGGAATTTGCGGGAGGTTCTGGACTGCAGGAGCTGCAGGACCCCTGGGCAGCGACAGGGAACCGGAATTGGGTTGGAAAAGGCGTCCGGAGGAAGATTTTTAGGGATCACTAAGGAGGGGTTTGAGGGCTCCAAAGGGGTGGGAACACTCCAAAGCCCCATTTCCCTGGAACTGCTGCATCCAGGGAAGGGAACAATTTATGGGAATATCATTGATGCAAATAAAACAAAAAAAAAAAAACCCAAATAAAATCCACGGCTCTTCCCACGGAAGGGGGAAAGCAGCAGGAATTAAATCCCACGGAGGTGCCACTTCCTGCAGCTCCTGGAATTCCTGATTTTTATGGAGCTTCTCCAGGCTCTGCTCAGTCTGGGCTCACCTTCCCAACCACTTAATTAAGGGAAATAACTCGGATTAACCTGGAATTCCAGACTGGTTTGGGCTGGAATCACCCAGAGATCACCCAGAGCACGGGCAGGGGACAATTCCCACCGGATCCACAAGCCCAGGGAGGAGGAGGAGGAGACGAGGGAAGCGCCCGGAGCGAGGAGCCGCGCCCTGGGGGGATCCCGGGCGGATTCCCGGGGTGGATCCCGGTGGGAAACCCCGGGAAGGGAGGATCCCGTACCTGTGAACTGGGAGCTGAGCAACCTGCGGGTTGTGCAGGATGTCCTTCCAGAGCTGCTCGAACTCCGGGATCCGCGCCACGTTCTGCAGCAGCCGCACCAGGTCCCGGCCGATCATGAAGCAATCCATGAACTGGGAATGGGGGAAAAAGAGGGAAAAATCCCGGTGGGTGCCCGGGGCAGGGGGATGGGAGCAGGGAAAGGAGGAATTCCCGCTCCTCCCACCCCTCCCTGCCGGAATGGATGGAGGGGACGGGCAGGGAAGGTCGGGAGCTGTTCTGGAATGTTCTCCCTGGCAAAGCAAACAATCAGCCCATAAATCTGCCACCCTCCCCAGGCCTGCAGCCAGGCCCCGCTGGGGAACGGCAGGATCCGGGAGAAACCCGGGACAAATCCCAGCTCTGGGGGGTTCTCCTGCTCCATCCCGAGCCAAAGCAGGCCTGGAGGAGCTGTGGGACCGTCCCAAACCGGCCTGCCCCAGGGAGGGATCCCCAGGGGAACGGGATCCCATCCCAATCCCAGTCCTGGAGCTGGGAGATGCAGGATCCCATCCCAATCCATCCCAATCCTATCCCAATCCCAGTCCTGGAGCAGGGAGATGCAGGATCCCATCCCAATCCCATTCCCAATCCCATCCCAATCCCAGTCCTGGAGCAGGGAGATGCAGGATCCCATCCCAATCCCAATCCCAATCCC
This sequence comes from Periparus ater, assembly GCA_032357785.1. Classification (NCBI taxonomy): domain Eukaryota; kingdom Metazoa; phylum Chordata; class Aves; order Passeriformes; family Paridae; genus Periparus; species Periparus ater. The sequence continues at coordinate 2,390,113 of CM063632.1, forward strand.
ATCCCAATCCATCCCAATCCCACCCCCAATCCCAGTCCTGGAGCTGGGAGATGCAGGATCCCATCCCAATCCCATTCCCAATCCCAATCCCAATCCTATCCCAATCCCAGTCCTGGAGCAGGGAGATGCAGGATCCCATCCCAATCCCAATCCAATCCCATCCCAATCCATCCCAATCCCACCCCAATCCCAGTCCTGGAGCTGGGAGATGCAGGATCCCATCCCAATCCCATTCCCAATCCCAATCCCAATCCTATCCCAATCCCAGTCCTGGAGCTGCAAGATGCAGGATCCCATCCCAATCCCATCCCAGTCCTGGAGCAGGGAGATGCAGGACCCCAATCCCAATCCCATTCCCAGGAACTCACCCTCTCCCGGAGCAGGGAGATGCAGAACTCCAGAACCCAATCCCAATCCCATTCCCAATCCCATTCCCATTCCCAATCCCAATCCCATTCCCAATCCCAATCCCATTCCCACACTCACCCTCTCCCGGAGCAGGGAGATGCAGGATCCCATTCCCAATCCCAATCCCAATCCCATTCCCAATCCCAATCCCATTCCCATTCCCAATCCCATTCCCAATCCCAATCCCATTCCCATTCCCATTCCCACTCCCAATCCCAATCCCAATCCCACACTCACCCTCTCCCGGAGCAGGGAGATGCAGAACTCCAGAACCCATTCCCAATCCCAATCCCATTCCCAATCCCAATCCCATTCCCAATCCCAATCCCAATCCCAATCCCATTCCCAATCCCAATCCCATTCCCAATCCCAATCCCAATCCCAATCCCATTCCCAATCCCATTCCCAATCCCACACTCACCCTCTCCTGGAGCAGGGAGATGCAGGATCCCAATCCCAATCCCATTCCCATTCCCAATCCCATTCCCAATCCCATTTCCAATCCCATTCCCATTCCCAATCCCAATCCCAATCCCATTCCCAATCCCATTCCCAATCCCACACTCACCCTCTCCTGGAGCAGGGAGATGCAGGATCCCATTCCCAATCCCATTCCCAATCCCAATCCCATTCCCAATCCCAATCCCAATCCCACTCACCCTCTCCCGGAGCAGGGAGATGCAGAACTCCAGAACCCATTCCCATTCCCAATCCCAATCCCAATCCCAATCCCATTCCCAATCCCATTCCCAATCCCACTCACCCTCTCCCGGAGCAGGGAGATGCAGAACTCCAGAACCCAATCCCAATCCCAATCCCATTCCCAATCCCATTCCCAATCCCAATCCCATTCCCAATCCCATTCCCAATCCCATTCCCAATCCCAATCCCATTCCCAATCCCAATCCCAATCCCAATCCCATTCCCATTCCCAATCCCACACTCACCCTCTCCCGGAGCAGGGAGATGCAGAACTCCAGAACTCCAGAACCCAATCCCAATCCCAATCCCATTCCCATTCCCAATCCCACTCACCCTCTCCCGGAGCAGGGAGATGCAGAACTCCAGAACTCCAGAACCCAATCCCAATCCCATTCCCAATCCCATTCCCATTCCCAATCCCAATCCCATTCCCAGGAACTCACCCTCTCCCGGAGCAGGGAGATGCAGAACTCCAGAACCCATTCCCAATCCCATTCCCAATCCCATTCCCAATCCCATTCCCATTCCCAATCCCATTCCCAATCCCATTCCCAATCCCAATCCCAATCCCAATCCCATTCCCAATCCCAATCCCAATCCCAATCCCAATCCCAATCCCAATCCCACTCACCCTCTCCCGGAGCAGGGAGATGCAGAACTCCAGAACCCATTCCCAATCCCAATCCCAATCCCAATCCCAATCCCAATCCCAATCCCACTCACCCTCTCCCGGAGCAGGGAGATGCAGAACTCCAGAACCCATTCCCATTCCCATTCCCAATCCCATTCCCAATCCCAATCCCACTCACCCTCTCCCGGAGCAGGGAGATGCAGAACTCCACCTCCTTCTGCCGCAGCGCCTGCAGCGCGGCCGTGCCGTGGTGATCCACGATCAGCCGCAGGTAGGTGTACACAGCCATGGCCACCAGCAGGCTGCTCTTCAGCACCCACTCCCTGCAACCCCAAACCAGCTGGGAACCCCAAATTCATCCTGGGAACCCCCAAATCCAGCTGGGAAACCCCAAATTCATCCTGGGAACCTCCAAATCCATCCTGGGAACCCCCAAATCCAGCTGGGAACCCCCAAATCCACTCCCTGCAACTCCAAATCCATCTGGGAACCCCCAAATCCACTCCCTGCAAGCCCAAATCCAGCTGGGAACCCCCAAATCCAGCTGGGAACCCCCAAATCCATCCTGGGAACCCCCAAATCCATCCTGGGATCCCCCAAATCCATCCTGGGAACCCCCAAATCCATCCTGGGAACCTCCAAATCCAGCTGGGAAACCCCAAATCCATCCTGGGAACCCCAAATCCAGCTGGGAAACCCCAAATCCATCCTGGGAACCCCCAAATCCAGCTGGGAACCCCCAAATCCAGCTGGGAACCCCCAAATCCATCCTGGGAACCCCCAAATCCATCTGGGAACCCCCAAATCCATCCTGGGATCCCCAAATCCAGCTGGGAAACCCCAAATCCATCCTGGGAACCCCCAAATCCATCTGGGAACACCCAAATCCATCCTGGGAACCCCCAAATCCAGCTGGGAACCCCCAAATCCATCCTGGGAACCCCCAAATCCATCCTGGGAACCCCCAAATCCAGCTGGGAACCCCCAAATCCATCTGGGAACCCCCAAATCCATCCTGGGATCCCCAAATCCATCCTGGGAACCCCAAATCCATCTGGGAACCCCCAAATCCATCCTGGGAAACCCCAAATCCATCCTGGGAACCCCCAAATCCATCCTGGGAACCTCCAAATCCAGCTGGGAACCCCCAAATCCAGCTGGGAACCCCCAAATCCATCCTGGGAACCCCCAAATCCATCTGGGAACCTCCAAATCCAGCTGGGAACCCCCAAATCCATCCTGGGAACCCCCAAATCCAGCTGGGAAACTCCAAATCCATCTGGGAACCCCCAAATCCACTCCCTGCAACCCCAAATCCATCCTGGGATCCCCAAATCCACTCCCTGCAACCCCAAATCCATCCTGGGAACCCCCAAATCCATCCTGGGAACCCCCAAATCCATCTGGGAACCCCCAAATCCATCCTGGGAACCCCCAAATCCATCCTGGGAACCCCCAAATCCATCTGGGAACCCCCAAATCCATCCTGGGAACCCCCAAATCCACTCCCTGCAAGCCCAAATCCAGCTGGGAACCCCCAAATCCATCTGGGAACACCCAAATCCAGCTGGGAACCCCCAAATCCAGCTGGGAACCCCCAAATCCATCCTGGGAACCCCCAAATCCATCCTGGGAACCCCCAAATCCACTCCCTGCAACCCCAAATCCAGCTGGGAACCCCCAAATCCATCCTGGGAACCCCCAAATCCAGCTGGGAACCACCAAATCCAGCTGGGAACCCCCAAATCCATCCTGGGAACCCCCAAATCCATCCTGGGAACCCCCAAATCCATCTTGGGATCCCCAAATCCATCCTGGGATCCCCAAATCCATCTGGGAACCCCCAGATCCACTCCCTGCAACCCCAAATCCATCCTGGGATCCCCAAATCCATCCTGGGAACCCCCAAATCCAGCTGGGAACCCCCAAATCCATCCTGGGAACCCCCAAATCCATCCTGGGAACCCCCAAATCCATCCTGGGATCCCCAAATCCATCCTGGGAAACCCCAAATCCATCCTGGGAACCCCCAAATCCATCCTGGGATCCCCAAATCCATCCTGGGAACCCCCAAATCCACCTGGGAACCCCCAAATCCACTCCCTGCAACCCCAAACCAGCTGGGAACCCCCAAATCCATCCTGGGAACCCCCAAATCCACCTGGGAACCCCCAAATCCACTCCCTGCAACCCCAAACCAGCTGGGAACCCCCAAATCCATCCTGGGAACCCCCAAATCCATCCTGGGAACCCCCAAATCCATCCTGGGAACCCCCAAATCCATCTGGGAACCCCCAAATCCATTCTGGGAACCCCCAAATCCATCCTGGGAACCCCCAAATCCATCCTGGGAACCTCCTAATCCAGCTGGGAAACCCCAAATCCACTCCCTGCAAGCCCAAATCCAGCTGGGAACCCCCAAATCCATCTGGGAACCCCCAAATCCACTCCCTGCAACCCCAAATCCATCTGGGAACCCCCAAATCCACTCCCTGCAACCCCAAATCCATCCTGGGAACCTCCAAATCCATCTGGGAACCCTCAAATCCATCTGGGAACCCCCAAATCCATCCTGGGAACCTCCAAATCCATCCTGGGAACCCCCAAATCCACTCCCTGCAACCCCAAATCCATCCTGGGAACCCCCAAATCCAGCTGGGAACCCCCAAATTCATCCTGGGAACCCCCAAATCCATCCTGGGAACCTCCAAATCCAGCTGGGAACCCCCAAATCCATCCTGGGAACCTCCAAATCCATCCTGGGAACCCCCAAATCCATCCTGGGAACCCCCAAATCCAGCTGGGAACCCCCAAATCCATCTGGGAACCCCCAAATCCATACTGGGAACCCCCAAATCCAGCTGGGAACCCCCAAATCCATCCTGGGAACCCCCAAATCCATCCTGGGAACCTCCAAATCCAGCTGGGAACCCCCAAATCCATCCTGGGAACCCCCAAATCCACTCCCTGCAAGCCCAAATCCATCCTGGGATCCCCAAATCCACTCCATGAAACCCGAAATCCATCCTGGGATCCCTGAATCCATCCTGGGATCCCCAAACCCATCCTGGGATCCCCAAATCCATCCTGGGATCCCCAAACCCATCCTGGGATCCCCAAATCCATCCTGGGATCCCCAAATCCATCCTGGGAACCCCAAACCCATCCTGGGATCCCCAAATCCATCCTGGGATCCCCAAACCCATCCTGGGATCCCCAAATCCATCCTGGGATCCCCAAACCCATCCTGGGATCCCCAAATCCATCCTGGGATCCCCAAACCCATCCTGGGATCCCCAAACCCTCCCTGACAATCCCAAATCCACCCCAAATCCTCGCAGCCCCCCACAGGACAGAGCCCCAGGGAGGGAATCCTGCAGTTGGGAATCCTGTGGATCCCCCAGGCCCGGGATGAGATCCCCAGCCGGAGCAGGAGCCGCCCAAACACCGGAAACCTTTTGGGCAATCGACGCTCCCGGAGGAAAAACCTCCCCCACGGCTCGGGAAGCTCGGGAAGGAAACATTCCCGGGATGCTGGGCCCGAGCCAGCCCAGCTCCCCAGCCCTGCGGGGGGTTTGGGATCCGGGGGGATCCGGGGGGATCCGGGGAGATCCGGGGGGATCTGGGAATGGCGGCTTTGGGAAGGTTCCCCCTCTCCCAGCGGCGATTCCCGGCCGTACCTCTGCTCCGTCAGGATCTCCAGAACGTTCTCTGCCAGCCAGATGTTCTTGGCAGTCACGTCCCCACCTGGAAAAGCGGCGGGATCTGGGATCCAGCCCTGGGATCCCGGGGGATCTGCTGGGCGTGGGAGCCCCGGCCCCGGAGCAACGGGAACCGCGGCGCCTCGGGAGGATCATCCCGGAGAGATTCCCTGCCTGGACGGGCTCCTGGGGACGGATCCTGCGGGATCCTGTGGGATCCAGCCCCGTGGGATCCTGTGGGATCCAGCCCCATGGGATCCTGTCGGGATCCAGGGACAGAGCCTGGATTTGGCTCTGGGGGTTCCCAGCTGGGGACAGACCCTGGTGGGCCCAGCCTGGGCCAAGTTCCAGAGGGATCCCAGCTCAGATCCCCAGGATTCCCGGCTCAGATCCCCAGGATTCCCGGCTCAGATCCCCAGGATTCCCGGCAGGGATCCCCAGGATTCCCAGCTCAGATCCCCAGGATTCCCAGCTCAGATCCCCAGGATTCCCAGCTCAGATCCCCAGGATTCCCGGCTGGGATCCCCAGGATTCCCGGCTCAGATCCCCAGGATTCCCGGCTCGGATCCCCAGGATTCCCGGCTCGGATCCCCAGGATTCCCGGCAGGGATCCCCAGGATTCCCGGCTCGGATCCCCAGGATTCCCGGCTCAGATCCCCAGGATTCCTGGCAGGAATCCCCAGGATTCCTGGCAGGGATCCCCAGGATTCCCGGCTCAGATCCCCAGGATTCCCGGCTCAGATCCCCAGGATTCCCGGCTCAGATCCCCAGGATTCCCGGCTCAGATCCCCAGGATTCCCGGCTCGGATCCCCAGGATTCCCGGCAGGGATCCCCAGGATTCCCGGCTCGGATCCCCAGGATTCCCGGCTCAGATCCCCAGGATTCCCGGCTCGGATCCCCAGGATTCCCGGCTCGGATCCCCAGGATTCCCGGCAGGGATCCCCAGGATTCCCGGCTCGGATCCCCAGGATTCCCGGCTGGGATCCCCAGGATTCCCGGCTCACCTGCGATCTGCTTCATGAAGGTCATGCACACCCCGTCCGCTCCCAGCACTCCGCTCTTCACCAGCTCCCGGAGCAGCCAAACCAGCTGGGCACGGAGACGCCGGGATCAGACCCCGCCACCTTCCCCTCATCATTCCCATTATTATTCCCATTATTCCCGTCATCATTCCCATCATTCCCGTCATCATTCCCATTATTCCTGTCATTATTCCCGTTATTCCCATCATCATTCCTGTTATTCCCATCATTATTCCTGTTATTCCTGTCATTATTCCTGGTATTCCTGTCATTATTCCTGTTATTCCTGTCATTATTCCTGTTATTCCCATCATTCCCATCATTATTCCCATTAATCCCGTCATTATTCCTGTTATTCCTGTCATTATTCCCATTATTCCCATCATTATTCCCATCATTCTTCCCATCATTATTCCCGTTATTCCCGTCATTATTCCCGTTATTCCCGTCATTATTCCTGTCATTATTCCTGTTATTATTCCTGTTATTCCCATCATTCCCGTCATTATTCCCATTATTATTCCCGTTATTCCCGTCGTTATTCCCATCATTATTCCCATCATTCCCGTTATTCCCATCATCATTCCCGTCATTATTCCCATTATTATTCCCATTATTCCTGTCGTTATTCCCGTCATTATTCCCATCATTATTCCCGTTATTCCCGTCATTATTCCCATTATTCCCATCATTATTCCCATCATTATTCCCACCATTCCTGCCATTCCCGTCATTCCCGTCATTATTCCCGTCATTATTCCCGTCATTCCCATCATTCCCATCATTATTCCCGTTATTATTCCCGTTATTCCTGTTGTTATTCCCATCATTCCCATCATTATTCCCATCATTATTCCAGTCATTATTCCCGTCGTTATTCCTGTTGTTATTCCCATTATTCCCGTCATTATTCCCATCATCATTCCCATCATCATTCCCGTCATTATTCCCATCGTTATTCCCGTCATTCCCATCATTATTCCTGTCATCATTCCCATCGTTATTCCCATCATCATTCCCGTCGTTATTCCCATCATTATTCCCATCATTCCCATCGTTATTCCCATCATTCCCATCATTCCTGTTGTTATTCCCGTCATTATTCCCGTTATTCCCATCATTATTCCTGTCATCATTCCTGTCATTATTCCCGTCGTTATTCCCATCATTCCCGTCGTTATTCCCATCATTCCCGTCGTTATTCCCATCATTATTCCCATCATTCCCATTATTCCCATCATCATTCCCATCATCATTCCCATCATCATTCCCGTCATTATTCCCATCATTCCCATCATTCCCGTCATTATTCCCATCATTATTCCCATCATTCCCGTCATTATTCCCGTCGTTATTCCCGTCGTTATTCCCATCATTCCCATCGTTATTCCCATCGTTATTCCCATCATTCCCGTTATTCCCGTCGTTATTCCCGGGATCCAGGGAAGGCCGCACCTGTGTCCTGCAGGTGTCCTGCAGCTTCAGGTACTTCTCCATCAGGATGTGGTTGATCTTGTTGAGGACGATGTTCATCCCGTCCCGGCTCACCAGCGCCAGGTCCCGGTAGCACTGCGGGAAAAACGGCAAGAGCGGCGTGGGAAGGGCGGCCCCGGGCAGGGAACGGCAAATCCACGGATCCGCGGGATGAATCCAGCCCTGCCTGGGCACGGGGTGCGCTTCAATTAAATTTAATTAAAATTAATTTCAATTAAATCCGGGTGGAAGGAGCCCGGAATCCCATTCCAGGGGAAAACCCGGCTCAGATCCGCAGGGAAACGCTGGAAAAGCGGGAATGAACCCCCAGGGAAACGGGGATGTCACCAGCACCGACAGAATTCCCTGGGGGAGAGCCGGAATTCCTCCACTCCTGCCAGGCTGCCACAATCCGGGGGCCGTTTAATTAAGCAGGGTGATTAATGAGGCTTTAATGAGCGGCCGGGCAGAGCAAACAGCGCCGGGGGGGAGGGACGGAAACCTCGGGAACGGCTCCGAGCATCCCCGGGCTCCCATCCCGAGGAATCGCGGCCGGAGGAGGAGCCGGGGGCAGCTGGAGCCGGCTGGGCCCGGCTGGGGACACTCGGGGGGTCCCTGGGGCAGATTTTGGGGTCCCTGGGGCAGATTTTGGGGTCCCTGGGGCGGATTTTGGCATCCCTGGGGCGGATTTTGGGGTCCCTGGGTCCAGTTTGGGGTCCCTGGATCCAGTTTGGGGTCCCTAGGACAGATTTTGGGGTCTCCAGGGCAGATTTTGGGGTCCCTGGATCCAGTTTTGGGGTCCCTAGGGCAGATTTTGGGGTCCCTGGGGCGGATTTTGGGGTCCCTGGGGCGGATTTTGGGGTCCCTGGGGTGGAATTTGGAGTCCCCAGGGCAGATTTTGGGGTCCCTGGGTCCAGTTTGGGGTCCCTGGGTCCAGTTTGGGGTCCCCAGGGCAGATTTTGGGGTCCCTGGGGTGGATTTTGGGTCACCAGGGCAGATTTTGGGGTCCCCAGGGCATATTTTGGGGTCCCTGGATCCAGTTTGGGGTCCCTGGGTCCAGTTTGGGGTCCCCAGGGCAGATTTTGGGGTCCCTGGGGTGGATTTTGGGTCACCAGGGCAGATTTTGGGGTCCCCAGGGCATATTTTGGGGTCCCTGGGTCCAGTTTTGGGGTCCCTGGATCCAGTTTGGGGTCCCCAGGGCAGATTCTGGGGTCCCTGGATCCAGTTTGGGGTCCCTGGGGCAGATTTTGGGGTCCCCAGGACAGATTTTGGGGTCCCTGGGGTGGATTTTGGGTCACCAGGGCAGATTTTGGGGTCCCCAGGGCAGATTTTGGGGTCCCCGGGGCAGATTTTGGGGTCCCTGGATCCAGTTTGGGGTCCCTGGATCCAGTTTGGGGTCCCTAGGGCAGATTTTGGGGTCCCTGGGACAGATTTTGGGGTCCCTGGGGCGGATTTTGGGGTCCCTGGATCCAGTTTGGGGTCCCCAGGGCAGATTTTGGGGTCCCCAGGGCAGATTTTGGGGTCCCCAGGGCAGATTTTGGGGTCCCTGGATCCAGTTTGGGGTCCCTGGGTCCAGTTTGGGGTCCCCAGGGCAGATTTTGGGGTCCCTGGGGTGGATTTTGGGTCACCAGGGCAGATTTTGGGGTCCCCAGGGCATATTTTGGGGTCCCTGGATCCAGTTTGGGGTCCCTAGGGCAGATTTTGGGGTCCCCAGGACAGATTTTGGGGTCCCTGGATCCAGTTTTGGGGTCTCCAGGGCAGATTTTGGGGTCCTGGAGAAATTCGGGGATCCTGGCCAGGTTTGGGGGGGTTTCCAGGTTTTGGGGATTTTGTTTTTCCCGGCCCAGCGGATCCCAGGAACTCCTCGGGCAGGGAAGGGTTAACCCCGTCCATCCCAAATCCCGGCAGGAATCCCTGGCTGGAGCCCTGGCAGATCCAATTATCCCAATTATCCCAATTATCCCAAGTGTTCCGGAGCAGACGCGGCTCCGGGATGCGCCGGCACAACGCTCCCGCTCCCAGAGGAAAATTCCAGAGGAATCCCTGGAAAGGGTCGCTCCAGGGGAGGGGGATCAGCCTTGGGAAAAGCGGGAAGAGCCTCGGGAAGAAGGACGGGAAGGGATCCCGGGGGGATTCAGCCCCTCCAGGGCTCCCTGGGAAGGATTTGGCAGCGCCGAGGTCGCCCCAGCAAAGCCCCGGATCCAGGGGAAAATGGGATTCCCGGGAAAAGCGTGCTGTGGTTCCAGGAGGGGATTCCTGGGGCCGGGATTTGCTCCCAAATCCAGGATTGTGGCTCCCAGAGCCGAGCCAGGATGAGGAATTAAGGGAGCTGGACTGCTGGGAATCGCTTTTCCCCGGGATCCCAGCACGTTCCTCCTCCCGAGGATGAATTCCAGGAACATCCAGGCGCGGCTTCCCGGAGAAAATCCCACTCTGGGCCTCCCAAGGAAGGGAAAAACCGGGAAAAACCCTGACAGATCCTGGGAAAAAACAGGATCTGCCTCCCGTGGACAAATCCAAGGAATTCCTGGGATGGGAGGGAGGCTGAGCTCCCTCCTCCCTGCACCGCACCGACCCTGGAATGTTCTAGCCGTGGAATTCCCGGGATTCCAGCCCTTTCCCAGCTCTCCCTCAATTCCAGCCGTGGAATTCCCGGGATTCCGGCCCTTTCCCAGCTTTTCCTCAATTCCAGCCGTGGAATTCCCGGGATTCCGGCCCTTTCCCAGCTCTCCCTCAATTCCAGCTGCAGAATTCCCGGGATTCCAGCCCTTTCCCAGCTCTCCCTCAATTCCAGCCGTGGAATTCCCGGGATTCCAGCCCTTTCCCAGCTCTCCCTCAATTCCAGCTGTAGAATTCCTGGGATTCCGGCCCTTTCCCAGCTCTCCCTCAATTCCAGCCGCGGAATTCCCGGGATTCCGGCCCTTTCCCAGCTCTCCCTCAATTCCAGCCGCAGAATTCCCGGGATTCCGGCCCTTTCCCAGCTTTTCCTCACCTTCTGTGCCTGGGCCGGCTCCGTCAGGACGAGGGTGAAGAGCCCCAGGCAGATCTCCTCGTGCTGGGGGGTCCCTTTGCAGATCTGCCAGGGAAAATCCCAGATCCGGGTGAATTCCAGGTGGGAATGGAGGGGAGGGAAAGGAAAATCCACCCCCAGAGCCCGGGATCAGCCGGGAATCCCAGACAGCCGGAGCATCCCGGGGTTTGTTCCAGCGGGAAAACGCTCCCAGGAACCGCCCGGGGGTTCTGCTGCTCCAGGGGATTCCCAGGACGGGAATGGGACGGGAATAAACGCTCCAGACCTGGCTCCCTTTAAACTGGGAACAATGGATAAACTGGGAATGGATAAACTGGGAACAATGGATAAACTGGGAACAATGGATAAACTGGGAATGGATAAACTGGGAACAATGGATAAACTGGGAACAATGGATAAACTGGGAATGGATAAATTGGGAACGATGGATAAACTGGAAATGGATAAACTGGGAATGGATAAACTGGGAACAATGGATAAACTGGGAATGGATAAATTGGGAACGATGGATAAACTGGAAATGGATAAACTGGGAATGGATAAACTGGAATTCCGTGTGAAACAACAAACGGAATTTGGCTCTGCGAATCCTCTGGCTGAGGGTGAGAAGCTCCAGCTCCACTCCCAGTTCCCAATTCCCAATCCCCATTCCCATTCCCAATCCCCAGTTCCCAATCCCCAATCCCCAATTCCCAATCCCCAGTTCCCAACCCCAATTCCCAATCCCCAATTCCCAATCCCCAATCCCCAGTTCCCAACCCCAATTCCCAATCCCCAGTTCCCAATCCCCAATTCCCAATCCCCAATTCCCAATCCCCAGTTCCCAATCCCCAATTCCCAATCCCCAGTTCCCAATCCCCAATTCCCAATCCCCAGTTCCCAATCCCCAATTCCCAATCCCCAGTTCCCAACCCCAATTCCCAATCCCCAATCCCCAGTTCCCAATCCCCAATTCCCAATCCCCAGTTCCCAATCCCCAGTTCCCAATCCCCAATCCCCAGTTCCCAATCCCCAATTCCCAAGCCCCAATTCCCAATCCCCAATTCCCAGTTCCCAATTCCCAGTTCCCAGTTCCCAATCCCCAGTTCCCAATCCCCAATTCCCAATCCCCAGTTCCCAGTTCCCAACTCTCAATCCCCGGTTCCCATTCCCAATCCCCAGTTCCCAATTCCCAGCTCCCAGTTCCCATTCCCAATCCCCAATTCCCAGTTCCCAGTCCCAGTTCCCATTCCCAGTTCCCAATCCCCAGCTCCCAGTTCCCAACTCTCAATCCCCAGTTCCCAATCCCCAATTCCCAGTTCCCAATTCCCAGTTCCCATTCCCAGTTCCCCAGTTCCCATTCCCAGTTCCCAATTCCCATTCCCAATCCCAATTCCCGTTCCCGGCACTCACGTGGGCGTTGAGGGCGTCGTTGGCCTCGCGCTCCGAGAGGCCGCTGGTCAGCGAGGTGACGATCCCCACACAGCGCTCCAGCCTCTGGAAAACCGGGAAAAACCGGGAAAAACTGCGGGAAACTGGGAAAAACTGGGAGAAACCGGGAGAAACTGGGAAAAACCGGGAAAAACCGGGAGAAACTGGGAGAAACTGGGGGAAACTGGGAAAAACCGGGAAAAACTGGGGGAAACTGGGAGAAACTGGGAGAAACTGGGAGAAACTGGGAGAAACTGGGAGAAACTGGGAGAAACTGGGAGAAACGCGCCATCCCGGATTCTCCCCAGCAAGGGCCGCTCCCGGGAGCATTCCCAGATCCCGGTGTTATCCTGGTGTTATCCCAGTGCTATCCCGGTATTATCCCGGTGTTTTCCTGGTGTTATCCCGGTGTTTTATCCTGGTGTTTCATCCCGGTGTTATCCCGGTATTATCCCGGTGTTTTATCCCGGTGCTATCCCGGTGTTTTATCCCGGTGTTTTTCCCGGTGCTATCCCGGTGTTTTATCCCGATGTTATCCCGGTGTTTTTCCCGGTATTATCCCGGTGTTATCCCGGTGTTTTTCCCGGTATTATCCCGGTGTTATCCCGGTATTATCCCGGTGTTTTATCCCGGTGCTATCCCGGTGTTTTATCCCGGTGTTTTTCCCGGTATTATCCCGGTGTTTTATCCCGATGTTATCCCGGTGTTTTTCCCGGTATTATCCCGGTGTTTTTCCCGGTATTATCCCGGTGTTATCCCGGTGTTTTATCCCGGTATTATCCCGGTGTTTTATCCCGGTATTATCCCGGTGTTTTATCCCGGTATTATCCCGGTGTTTTCCCGGTGTTTTCCCGCGCCGCTCTCACCTCCTCCAGCTCATCCTTGGAGTCGAGCAGGGAGCAGAGCAGGAGTTTCCCGGCCGTTCCCGCTTTGCCCTTGGGCAGCTCCATGGCGGGCCCGGGGCTCCCGGTGCTCCCGGTGCCCCCGCCCGCCCCGCCGGGACCGGGGGCGATTTCCCGGCAATTCCGCTCCTTCCGCCCCCCACGAGCTCCGCCCGCCGCCCCGGGAGGGATCTGGGGGCTCAGCGATGGGGGCAGCCCCGGGGAGGCGGGGACGGGCCCCGGCTGCGGGGAACGGGGGCAGAGCGGCCCCGGCGCGGGGAGGAGCGCTCGGGCCGGGCGCTGCGGGGTCGGTGCGGGGCTCGGTGCGGGGCTCGGTGCGGGGCTCGCTGCCGCCGCGGGGGCTCCCGGGCCGGGCCGGTGCCGGTGGCTCCGGGCCGGGAGGAGGCGGCGGCGGCCGGAAGTTACCGGAGAGCGACGGACGCGCTCGACCGGAAGCGGAAGCGCCGCGCGGGAGGAAAATCCCGCCCCTCCTCCCCCGCCGACCAATAGGAGCGGAGAGCGGCCCTGAGTGACAGCTGGGGGGGCGGGGCTGGAGGGGCGGGGCACAGGGGGAGGCTCGGCCAATGGGAAAGAAGAGGCGGGGCCTGTGCGGGAGGAGGCCCCGCCCACCCGCGCGTGAGGGGGAACCCCCCGGGACCCCCCGGGACCCCCTTGGGAACCCCCGGGACCCCCTTGGGAACCCCCGGGACCCCCCGGGACCCCCTTGGGAACCCCCGGGACCCCCCGGGACCCCCGGGACCCCCTTGGGAACCCCCGGGAACCCCTTGGGAACCCCCGGGACCCCCCCGGGACCCCCTTGGGAACCCCCGGGACCCCCTTGGGAACCCCCGGGACCCCCCGGGACCCCCTTGGGAACCCCCGGGAACCCCCGCGACCCCCTTGGGAACCCCCGGGACCTCCGGGACCCCCGGGACCCCCTTGGGAACCCCCGGGACCCCCCGAACCCCCTCCGGAACACCCCCGGGACCCCCCGGGACCCCCGAATCCCCTCCGGAACACCCCCGGGAGCCCCCCCGGACCCCCCCCCTCACACACGGAGACCCCCGAGTGCGTCCGCAGCAGCTTTATTACAAAAACGACAGCTCTTGTGCCACCCCCTGCTCCGGGGGGAGCCCCCCCGGCCCCCCGGACCCCTCCCCAGCTCTCGTGTCCCCCCCGGTTCTCCCGGGGGTCCCTTCCGGAGCCGGCCCGGGGGGGCGCAGTCATTTGGGGGGTCCCGGCCCGGGGGCGGCTCCGCGGTGCTGGTGCCCCGCAGGCTCCGGGTGCGGGTTTTGGGGTGCGGGGAGGGGTCACCCCCGGCTGCTGCCCCCGCGCTCCCCCAGCAGCCAGTAGGTCCTGAGCTTGCCCTTGCCCTGTGTGGGGAGGAGGTTTGGGGTGCCCCGGGGGGTTTGGGGTCCCCCGGGGGGTTTGGGGTACCCCGGGGGGGTTGGGGTACCCCGGGGGGTTTGGGGTGCAGGGGGGCTTTACCCCACGGATTGGGGTGGGGGGATATCGGGGCAGTTTGGGGGGGTTCGGGGCAGTTTTAGGGGGTGTCAGGGCAGTTTTAGGGGGTGTCAGGGCAGTTTTAGGGGGTGTCAGGGCAGTCTGAGAGGGTTCGGGGCAGTTTTTGGGGGTATCAGGGCAGTTTTGGGGGTGTCAGGGCAGTTTTAGGGGGTGTCAGGGCAGTTTTAGGGGGTGTCAGGGCAGTTTTAGGGGGTGTCAGGGCAGTCTGAGAGGGTTTGGGGCAGTTTTTGGGGGTATCAGGGCAGTTTTGGGGGGTGTCAGGGCAGTTTTTGGGGGTATCAGGGCAGTTTTGGGGGTGTCAGGGCAGTTTTAGGGGGTATCAGGGCAGTTTTAGGGGGTATCAGGGCAGTTTTAGGGGGTGTCAGGGCAGTCTGAGAGGGTTTGGGGCAGTTTTAGGGGTGTCAGGGCAGTTTTTGGGGGTATCAGGGCAGTTTTAGGGGGTATCAGGGCAGTTTTAGGGGGTGTCAGGGCAGTCTGAGAGGGTTCAGGGCAGTTTTTGGGGTATCAGGGCAGTTTTGGGGGTGTCAGGGCAGTTTTTGGGGGTATCAGGGCAGTTTTGGGGGTGTCAGGGCAATCTGAGAGGGTTTGGGGCAGTTTTTGGGGGTATCAGGGCAGTTTTGGGGGGTATCAGGGCAGTTTTGGGGGTGTCAGGGCAGTTTTGGGGGTGTCAGGGCAGTTTTGGGGGGGTCAGGGCAGTTTTGGGGGGTATCAGGGCAGTTTTAGGGGGTGTCAGGGCAGTCTGAGAGGGTTCAGGGCAGTTTTTGGGGGTATCAGGGCAGTTTTGGGGGTGTCAGGGCAGTTTTAGGGGGTGTCAGGGCAGTTTTAGGGGGTATCAGGGCAGTTTTAGGGGGTGTCAGGGCAGTTTTAGGGGGTATCAGGGCAGTTTTAGGGGGTGTCAGGGCAGTCTGAGAGGGTTTGGGGCAGTTTTAGGGGGTGTCAGGGCAGTTTTGGGGGGTATCAGGGCAGGTTTTGGGGGTGTCAGGGCAGTTTTGGGGGGTATCAGGGCTCACCTTCATCTCCACGTCCCCCCGCAGCTCCAGCTCGAAGCAGCCGAACTCCTCCAGCACGGCCTTGGTGACCCCCGAGATGTGAATCCTCAGGGCTGGGGAGGGAGGGAGGGGGGCTCGGGACCCTCAGCACCCCGTGGTGTCCCCGTGGTGTCCCCGGGGTGTCCCCAGGGTGTCCCCGGGGTGTCCCCGAGCCCCCCACTCCTCACCCTCGCCGTTGGACTCCATGCGCGAGGCCGTGTTCACCGTGTCCCCGAACAGGCAGTACCGCGGCATCTTCAGCCCCACCACCCCTGCGCACACCGGGCCTGCGGGGACAGCCCCTGTGTCACCCCTGTGTCACCCTGTGTGACCCCTGTGTCACCCCTGTGTCACCCTGTGTCACCCTGTGTCACCCCTGTGTCACCCTGTGTTCACCTGTGTCACCCTGTGTCACCCTGTGTGACCCCTGTGTCACCCCTGTGTCACCCTGTGTGACCCCTGTGTCACCCCTGTGTCACCCTGTGTCACCCTGTGTCACCCCTGTGTCACCCTGTGTTCACCTGTGTCACCCTGTGTCACCCTGTGTGACCCCTGTGTCACCTCTGTGTCACCCTGTGTGACCCCTGTGTCACTCTGTGTCACCTCTGTGTCATCTCTGTGTCACCCTGTGTCACCCTGTGTCACCTCTGTGTCACTTCTGTGTCACCCTGTGTCACCCTGTGTGACCCCTGTGTCACCTGTGTCACCTGTGTCACCCCTGTGTCACCTGTGTCACTCCCTGTGTGACCCCTGTGTCACTCTGTGTCACCTCTGTGTCACCCTGTGTGACCCCTGTGTCACCCCTGTGTCACCTCTGTGTCACCCTGTGTGACCCCTGTGTCACTCCCTGTGTCACCTTGTGTCACCCCTGTGTCACCCCTGTGTCACCCTGTGTCACCTGTGTCACCTGTGTCACCCCTGTGTCATGCTGTGTCACCCCTGTGTCACTCTGTGTCACTCCTGTGTCACCCTGTGTCACCTCTGTGTCATCTCTGTGTCACCCTGTGTCACCCCTGTGTCACCCCTGTGTCACTCTGTGTCACTCCCTGTGTCACTCTGTGTCACCTGTGTCACTCTGTGTCACCCTGTGTCACTCCCTGTGTCACCCTGTGTCACCTCTGTGTCACCCTGTGTGACCCCTGTGTCACCCCTGTGTCACCTCTGTGTCACCCTGTGTCACCCTGTGTGACCCCTGTGTCACCCCTGTGTCACCCTGTGTTCACCTGTGTCACCTGTGTCACCCTGTGTCACCCCTGTGTCACCTGTGTCACCATTCCCCATTCCCATTCCCGTGTAATCCCAGACCCGTGTGGATGCCGATGCCTGTCCCCATTCCCATTCCCACAGAATCCCAGACCCGTATGGATGCCAATGCCCGTTCCCATTCCCATTCCCATTCCCATTCCCATTCCCCATTCCCATTCCCATTCCTGTGGAATCCCGACCCGTGTGGATGCCGATGCCTGTTCCCATTCCCCATTCCCAATCCCAATCCCAATCCCATTCCCGTGTAATCCCAGACCCATGTGGATGACGATACCCGTTCCTGTCCCCATTCCCAATCCCATTCCCGTGGGATCCCGACCCGTGTGGATGCCGATGCCTGTTCCCATTCCCATTCCCATTCCCATCCCCATCCCCACAGAATCCCGACCCGTGTGGATGCCGATGCCTGTCCCTATTCCCCATTCCCATTCCCAATCCCAATCCCATTCATGTGGAATCCCGACCTGTGTGGATGCCGATGCCTGTTCCCATTCCCATTCCCATCCCCAATCCCATTCCCATTCCCGTGTAATCCCAGACCCGTGTGGATGCCGATGCCTGTTCCCGTTCCCCATTCCCAATCCCAATCCCATTCCCATTCCCATGGAATCCCAGACCCGTGTGGATGCTGATGCCTGTTCCCATTCCCATTCCCATTCCCATTCCCCATTCCCGTGTAATCCCAGACCCGTGTGGATGCCGATGCCCGTTCCTGTTCCCATTTCCCCCATTCCCATTCCCATTCCCATTCCCATTCCCATTCCCGTGTAATCCCAGACCCGTGTGGATGCTGATGCCCGTTCCTGTCCCCATTCCCATTCCCATTCCCAATCCCAATCCCATTCCTGTGGAATCCCGACCCGTGTGGATGCTGATGCCCGTTCCTGTCCCCATTCCCATTCCCAATCCCAATCCCATTCCCATGGAATCCCAGACCCGTGTGGATGCCGATGCCTGTTCCCATTCCCATTCCCAATCCCAATCCCATTCCCATTCCCGTGTAATCCCAGACCCGTGTGGATGCCGATGCCTGTTCCTGTTCCCATTTCCCCCATTCCCAATCCCATTCCCATTCCCAATCCCATTCCCATTCCCGTGTAATCCCGACCCGTGTGGATGCCGATGCGCAGCTCCAGCTGCTGCTGTGGCCGGTGGCGGATGCGGAAGGAGCGCACGGCGTCCAGCAGGGCCAGCGCCATCCGCGCCACCTCGGGCGCGTGCAGCTTCCCGTTGCGCACCGGCAGCCCCGACACCACCATGTAGGCGTCCCCGATGGTCTCCACCTGCGGGAAAAGCGCAATTCCCGCGGGAAAGGGCGGCTCCCGGCCCCGGGAGAGCTGGAGGTGGCACCTGGGGACGAGCTGGGGACGGGGAACACCTCGGGCTCCGGGGTCCTGGGGGGCTTTTCCTACCTCGGCCATCCCGGGATGGATCCCGGGGTTTGGGGGTTCTGCAGGGCAGGGGGTTTGGGATTCTGTAACTCTGGGATTTTGGGGTGGTGGGATTCTGGGACATCAACATCCCAGGAGCTGGAACTGGAATTTTGGGATTCTGGGATATCGATATCCCAGGGAGCTGGAACTGGAATTTTGGGATTCTGGGACATCAACATCCCAGGGAGCTGGAACTGGAATTTTGGGATTCTGGGACATCGACATCCCAGGGAGCTGGAACTGGAATTTTGGGATTCTGGGACATCGACATCCCAGGGAGCTGGAACTGGAGTTTTGGGATTCTGGGATATCCAAGTCCCAGGGAGCTGGAACTGGAATTTTGGGATTCTGGGATATCCAAGTCCCAGGGAGCTGGAACTGGAATTTTGGGATTCTGGGACATCAACATCCCAGGGAGCTGGAACTGGAATTTTGGGATTCTGGGATATCCAAGTCCCAGGGAGCTGGAACTGGAATTTTGGGATTCTGGGATATCCAAGTCCCAGGGAGCTGGAACTGGAATTTTGGGATTCTGGGACATTTCAATATCCCAGGGAGCTGGAACTGGAATTTTGGGATTCTGGGACATCAACATCCCAGGGAGCTGGAACTGGAATTTTGGGATTCTGGGACATCGACATCCCAGGGAGCTGGAACTGGAATTTTGGGATTCTGGGACATCAACATCCCAGGGAGCTGGAACTGGAATTTTGGGATTCTGGGATATCCAAGTCCCAGGGAGCTGGAACTGGAATTTTGGGATTCTGGGACATTTCAATATCCCAGGGAGCTGGAACTGGAATTTTGGGATTCTGGGACATTTCAACATCCCAGGGAGCTGGAACCGGGGTTTTGGGATTCTGGGTCTCCCTGCTCCTGGCGTTTCCCGATCCTGGAATTCCGTGGGATTCCATGGGATCACCTCCGTCCCCCGTCCCCGCGCTCGCCCTCACCTTGTAGACGTCGAAGTTGTCGATGATGGCGTCGAAGCAGGTGTAGAGGTCGTTGAGCAGCGTCACCACCTGCATGGGCGTGCTCTGCGCCGACAGCGCCGTGAAGCCCACGATGTCGCTGAAGTAAATGGTGACGCTGTCGAACGCCTCCGCCTGCACCGTCTCCCCCCGCTTGAGCTGCTCCGCCACCGAGCTGGGGACGGGAGAGGGGGGTCAGGGCGGGCACGGCCCCCCCGGGAGCCCCCCGGGACCCCCCCGGAGCTCACTGGGGCAGGATCTGGTAGAGCAGAGCCTCGGCCTTGCGCTTCTCCTCCAGGTACGCCTGCGTGCGCTCCTCCACCAGCTCCTCCAGGTTGTTGGCGTATTGCTCCATGCGCGACAGGAGGTTGTCCAGGATGTTGGTGCTGCTCTCCCTGCGGGAACGGGGTCACCTCCCGCATGGGGACCCTTTCTGGGGTCATCTCCCACCTGGGGACACTCTCTGGGGTCACCTCCTGCCTGGAGACCCTTTCTGGGGTCATCTCCCACTTGGGGACCTTCTCTGGGGTCACCTCCTGTCCGGGGACCCTTTCTGGGGTCACCTCCCGCATGGGGACCCTTTCTGGGGTCATCTCCCACCTGGGAACCTTCTCTGGGGTCACCTCCTGCCCGGGGACCCTTTCTGGGGTCATCTCCCACCTGGGGAGCTTCTCTGGGGTCACCTCCCGCATGGGGACCCTCCCTGGAGGCCACCCCTCACCCAGGGACCCATTTTGGGGTCACCTCCCACCTGGGGACCCTCCCTGGAGGCCACCCCTGACCCAGGGACCCTTCCTGGGTGTGTCCCCTGGCCCTCAGGTCGGGCTCCGTGGTGGCACCTGTTGAACTTGCGGAGCTGGACCTTGATCTGGTTGAAGTCGGGGCGCTCCAGGACGTCCTCGGCCCAGCAGTGCTGCATCAGCTGCCCCAGCTCCTCCAGGTGACAGCCGACGTTGGCCGAGGGCCGGAAGCTCGGCCGCTCCCCGCTCTTCACCCGCTCGATGATCTCTGCGGGGACCGGGACCCCTCAGGGAGGGCAGCACCCACGGGGACTCATCAGGGGGTCCAGGAACCCATTGGTGGGTCCAGAAACCCATCAGTGGGTCCAGGAACCCATCAGCAGGTCCAGGAACCCATCAGCAGGTCCAGGAACCCATCAGAAGGTCCAAGAACCCATTGGTGGGTCCAGGAACCCATCAGTGGGTCCAGGAACCCATCAGAGGGTCCAGGAACCCATCAGTGGGTCCAGGAACCCATCAGAAGGTCCAAGAACCCAACAGTAGGTCCAGGAACCCATCAGCAGGTCCAAGAACCCATCAGCAGGTCCAGGAACCCATCAGCAGGTCCAAGAACCCATCAGCGGGTCCAGGAACCCATTGGTGGGTCCAGGAACCCATCAGAAGGTCCAGGAACCCATCAGGGGGTCCAGGAACCCATCAGCGGGTCCAGGAACCCATCAGCAGGTCCAGGAACCCATTGGTGGGTCCAGGAACCCATCAGAAGGTCCAGAAACCCATCAGAAGGTCCAGGAACCCATCAGAAGGTCCAGGAACCCATCAGAAGGTCCAGAAACCCATCAGAAGGTCCAGGAACCCATTGGTGGGTCCAGAAACCCATCAGCAGGTCCAGGAACCCATCAGAAGGTCCAGGAACCCATTGGTGGGTCCAGGAACCCATCAGAAGGTCCAGGAACCCATTGGTGGGTCCAGGAACCCATCAGCGGGTCCAGGAACCCATCAGCAGGTCCAGGAACCCATCAGCAGGTCCAGGAACCCATCAGAAGGTCCAGAAACCCATCAGAAGGTCCAGGAACCCATCAGAAGGTCCAGAAACCCATCAGAAGGTCCAGGAACCCATTGGCCAGTCCAGGAACCCATTAATGGGTCCAACCATCAGTTGAGGAGTCCAGAAACCCATCAGCAGGTCCAGGAACCCATCAGCAGGTCCAGGAACCCATCAGAAGGTCCAGGAACCCATCAGCGGGTCCAGGAACCCATCAGAGGGTCCAGGAACCCATCAGAAGGTCCAAGAACCCAACAGTAGGTCCAGGAACCCATTGGTGGGTCCAGGAACCCATCAGCGGGTCCAGGAACCCATCAGAAGGTCCAGGAACCCATCAGAAGTTCCAGAAACCCATCAGCAGGTCCAGGAACCCATCAGCAGGTCCAGGAAGCCATCAGAGGGTCCAGGAAGCCACCGATGGTTCCAGCCACCCCTGCAGCCCCCAGCAGCTGCTGCAGCCCCGTCCCAGCCGGTCCCCGCTGACCTTTGGGGCTGAGCTCCATCCCCTCCACGTAGAAGACGCCGCTGCGCAGGGCGATCTCCTGCAGGATGATGCCGAAGCTGTAGACGTCGCCCTTCTGCGTCCCCCGCGCCGGCGGCTCCTCCATGCGCAGCAGCTCCGGCGCCGTCCACAGCTTCTCTGCGGCACCGGGGACGGGGTCAGCGCGGGGGGGACACTCGGGGACACTCGGGGACACTTGGGGACACTTGGGGACACTTGGGGACACTTGGGGACACTTGGGGACACTCGGGGACACTTGGGGACGGCCGGGGGCGCGGGGGGGTCTCACTGGCGAAGAGCACGTGGGCGTCGTCGCCGTCGGGGGCCGTGCGGAAGCTCTCCAGGCCGTAATCCGTGATCTTCAGCACGAAGCGCGAGTCCACCACGCAGTTGGAGGACTTGAGGTTCCCGTGGGAGACGATGACCCCGTTGTGCAGGAACTGCATCCCCTGCGGGGCACGGACAGCTCGGACCCCGCTGACCCCTCGGGGATTCCCCTGGGGTTCCCGGGGGTTCCCGGGGGATCCCCGGGGGTTTCCCGGAACCCCCGGGAACGTCACCGATACCTTGACGATGTCGTTGGTGAGGGAGTAGCGGAACACCCAGTCCAGCGTGATGCTCTCGTTCTCCAGGATGTCCTGGGGGCACGGCGGGGTGAGGGGCGGCCCCGGGACGGGGGTCCCGGTCCCCCCGCAGCCCCGGGACGGTCCCGGTTCCCCCAAAGATCCCCCGGAGGGTCCCGGTTCCCCCGCAGCCCCGGGACGGTCCCGGTTCCCCCAAAGATGCCCAGAAGGGTCCCGGTTCCCCCAGAGGGTCCCGGTTCTCCCGGACGGTCCCGGTTCCCCCGCAGCCCCAGGACGGTCCCGGTTCCCCCGGACGGTCCCGGTTCCCCCGCAGCCCCGGGACGGTCCCGGTTCCCCCGGCGGGTCCCGGTTCCCCCGGAGGGTCCCGGTTCCCCCGGAGGGTCCCGGCCGCACCTGGAGGCTCCCCCGCGGGCAGTACTCGGTCAGGATGCAGATGTTGGGCGGGTCGGTGCAGGCGCCCACGAACCGGGTCAGGTGCTCGTTTTGGACATCCCGCATCTGCCGGGGGGGCACGGCGGGGTGGGCGGGGTGGGCCGGGGTCCCGCCGGGTCCCCCCCGGCCCGGGGACACCCCCGGGGGCACCACGTACGTGTTTCAGCTCGAACAGGACCTTGCGCGTCAGCTCGATGCGTTTGCGGTTCACGCTCTTCACGGCCACCAGGTTACCCTGGGGGGACACGGGGTGGGGACACTGGGGACACTGTGGGGGACACTGGGGACACTGTGGGGGACACTGGGGACACTGGGGACACTGTGGGGGACACTGGGGACACTGTGGGGGACACTGGGGACACTGGGGACACTGGGGACACGGGGGTGGGTGTCCCCCCGGCCCCGTACCTTGTAATAGGCGGTCTTGGCGTACACCTGGAACTGCCCCTCCGTGGTCATCAGCGAGCCGTAATTGGAGCCCCTCTGTGCGAGGGGTGTGGGGTGAGCCCGGCCACCCCGATCCTCCCGTCCCGCCGCCCCGAGCGGGGCTGGGGGTGACCCCGGATCCCCCCGGATCCCCCCGGATCCCCCCGGTCCCCCCGGTGCCCACCAGGGACAGCGTGAGTTTGCTGCCGGCGCTCCGCAGATGTTTCTCCAGGCTGCTCATCTGCACGTCCTCCCAGCGCACCCTCCACAGCTCGGCCGCCAGCTCCTTCTCCAGCTGCAGCTTCCTGCGCCCGGGGGGGCTGTGAGACCCCGGCCCGCGCCCCCCCGGCCCGCCCCGCCCCGCCCGGGGGTCCCCACGCACCTGTAGATGAAGAAGGAGGTGGCGGTGATGGCCATGAGGATCAGGCTGACCACGAGGGACAGGATCTCCAGTGTGGACAGCGAGGCTGCCGGGCAGAGCAGGGAGCGGTCAGGGCCCGGGGGGGGCCGGGCGGGGGTCTCTCGGTCCCCCCCCACCCCTCACCTTTGCGGCACTTGGGGTCGGTGCCCTCGAAGCCACAGGGGGGGACATCGGACGGGACCGCGTTCCCCGGCCAGTGGATCTCCCGGCCCGGAACCATCTGGATCTTCTTGGTGGTGCCGTTGTAGTTGGCCACGATCTTTGGGGTGGGGCGGCAAGGGATGGGTGGGGGGGAGCCCCGGGACCCCGCCCCGGGCCCGGCCGCCCCCGCCCCGGGGCTCACCTGGAAGTTGCCGTGCTCGGGATCCATGTCCCACAGGGAGTAGTCGCTCTCCCGGTCCCCCTGCTCGTCGATCTTCAGGAAACCGGTGACACCTGGGGAGGGCGGGGAAGGGGCTGGGGGGACCTCGAGGGGGGGCTCCGGTCCCAAAATGTCATCCTGGGAGTGCGGCTGGGACGGGGTGGGATCCGTGGGGTGGGATCCGTGGGGTGGGATCCGTGGGGTGGGATGGGGTGGGATCCATAGGGTGGGATCCGTGGGGTGGGATCCATGGGGTGGGATCCGTAGGGTGGGATCCATGGGATGGGATCCATGGGGTGGGATCCATGGGGTGGGATCCATGGGGTGGGATCCATAGGGTGGGATCCATGGGGTGGGATCCATGGGATGGGATCCATGGGGTGGGATCCATGGGGTGGGATCCATAGGGTGGGATCCATGGGGTGGGATCCATAGGGTGGGATCCATAGGGTGGGATCCATGGGATGGGATCCATGGGATGGGATCCGTGGGGTGGGATCCGTGGGGTGGGATCCGTGGGGTGGGATCCGTGGGGTGGGATCCATAGGGTGGGATCCGTGGGGTGGGATCCATAGGGTGGGATCCATGGGTGGGATCCATGGGGTGGGATCCATGGGTGGGATCCATAGGGTGGGATCCATAGGGTGGGATCCATGGGATGGGATCCATGGGGTGGGATCCGTGGGGTGGGATGGGGTGGGATCCATGGGGTGGGATCCATGGGATGGGATCCGTGGGGTGGGATCCATGGGATGGGATCCATGGGGTGGGATCCGTGGGGTGGGATCTGTGGGGTGGGGTGGGATGGGATCCATAGGGTGGGATCCATGGGGTGGGATCCATGGGGTGGGATCCATGGGATGGGATCCGTGGGGTGGGATCCATGGGATGGGATCCATGGGGTGGGATCCATAGGGTGGGATCCATGGGGTGGGATCCGTGGGGTGGGATCCGTGGGGTGGGATCCATGGGGTGGGATCCATGGGTGGGATCCATGGGTGGGATCCATAGGGTGGGATCCATAGGGTGGGATCCGTGGGGTGGGATCCGTGGGGTGGGATCCGTGGGGTGGGATCCATGGGATGGGATCCATGGGATGGGATCCATGGGGTGGGATCCATGGGGTGGGATCCGTGGGGTGGGATCCATGGGGTGGGATCCATAGGGTGGGATCCATGGGGTGGGACAGGGCCAGGTCTCACCGTAGAAGGTGCGGTTCCACATCTGCCGGGTGATGGCCGAGGCGTCGCTGACGGAGCCGCCGCGCTCCAGGGTCTCGTTGAGGGCCTGGGCGTAGAGCAGGACGGCGTCGTGGAAGGCGGCGGCGATGAAATTCATCTGGGGACACGGGGACAGCTCGGGGACAGCACCCGGCCGGGGCTCCCTGTCCCCGGATCCATCCCGCATCCCCCAGCAGCTCCAGCTCCATCCCGTGTCCCGCATCCCCTCGTCCCCGTTGTCCCCAGCTCCATCCGGCGTCCCCCAGCCCCAGCCGGTGTCCTCCTTGTCCCCAGCTGTCCCCGGTGTCCCCCGCCATCCCCGCGGCTCCCACCAGCCCGTCCTTCATGGAGAAGTTGAAGTGGTCCCGCGCCTCCTCCTTGAGCCGCTCCAGGAAGGGCCGGTACTCGGGGTTCTCGGGCTCCTTGTAGGTGATGATGGTGACGGCCTGGGATGGGGACAGGGGCTGGAGGGGCTGCGCAGACCCTCCCGGGGGTGCCTGTGTCCCCCTGGGGGTGTCCCCCCGCCGGTGTCCCCCCGGCCGTGTCCCCGTGCCCGCCCCGCTCACCTGGAAGGCGCGGCGGGCGCGGGCGTCGTGCGGGTCCCCGCGGAGCCAGGGCCGCCGGGGCTCGGGGAAGCGCTGGCCCTGCAGGCTGGCCCCCAGCGTGTCGATGTAGAAAAAGGCGAAGTCGCCGCCCGTGAGCCCCTCTCGCTCCGCCTGCAGCATCAGCTCCCGCAGCGTGTCCGGGGCGCAGCACACGTACACAACTGCGGGGGACACGGCCCTTGGAGCCGCGACCCCCGGCTGCACAGAGACCCCAGCCCCACAGCCCGGGGGTCCCTGGTAATTGTGTGACACAGACCTGAGCACTCCAGCACCGCTGGGACCCCCTGGAGCCCCCAGCCCCACATCCCGGGGGTCCCTGGTAATTGTGTGATGTGGGTCCGAGCCCCCCAGCACTGCTGGGAGCCCCTGGAGCCCCCAGCCCCACATCCCGGGGGTCCCTGGTAATTGTGTGATGTGGGTCCGAGCCCCCCAACACCGCTGGGAGCCCCCTGGAGCCCCCAGCCCCACATCCCGGGGGTCCCCGGCCGTTGCGTGTCACGGGAAGGGGTCGCGGTGCCCCCGGGCCGGGGGGTCCCGACCCCGCTGCCGTTCCCCTCCCCGTGCCCTGCCCGGCGCTGCCCTCGGCGCCAGGCCGAGGTTTCCTGTTTTCCCGACTCCGTTTCCTCCTCCCCGCGGCCCTGATGGATTCCCGGCGACACCGTGACCCCGGGGGTGCCGCCTGGCCCCCGCCCGGCCCGGGGCTCCCGGGACCGGCCGGGGCTGCGGCGGCTCCAGGGAGCGGGACAGAGGCAGCCCGGGACACCGGGACAGGTGACAACACCCCGAGACCCCGCTGGGACACGGAGTGGGGAGGGGTCCCGGGGGTCCCGGGGGTCCCGGGGGTCCCGGGGGTCCAGGGGCAGCGTGGGGGTGTGCGGGACACGCGTGTGCGGGTGTGACAGGCGCGGGTGCTGCTGAGAACAGCCGGGAACAACCGGGAACAGCCAAAAACAACCGAAGACAACCGAAAACAACCGAAAACAACCAAAAACAACCAAAAACAACCAAAAACAACCGAAAACAACCGAAAACAACTGGGAACGGCCAAAAACAACCAAAACCAACCGAAAACAACAGAGAACAACCGAGAACAACCGGCAACACCCAAAAATAACCGAGCACAGCAGAGAACGGCCAAGAACAGCCGAGAACAACCGAGAACAACCAAGAACAGCTGAGAACAACCGAGAACAACCAAAACCAGCGGAGAACAGCCGAGAACAGCCAAGAACAACCGCGGACAGCCGCGCACAGCTGTGTGCAGATGTGCGCGGCTGTGACACCTGTGAACAGCCACGTCCAGCTGTGAACAGCTGCGAAACCCCCGCGTAAAGCTGCGCTCAGCCCCGTCCGGCCGCAAAAACCCCCGGAGAGCCGCGAAACAGCCCGGAACCCCCGCGGGAAGCCGCGCACGGCCGCGTCCGGCCACCGACACCTGTGGACACCCCCGAAACGTCCCCGCGCGGCCGGGCACACCCAGGAACAGCCCCGCAAAGTTGTGCACAGCCATGTATGGCCGCGGAACACCCTCCCGGCACAGCCAGCCGGGCACACCGAGCCTGGCACCGGCGCGGGGCCGCGCATTCCCGCGCGGGGCCGCGCACTCCGCGCCCCCCTCCCCGCTGTCCCCGGCTCTCACCGCGCCCCTTCGCCTTGATCTCCTGGATGATGAAGGAGAAGTTGCCGCCGTCGCGGAACACCACGTCCATGACCGTGAGGTTGCGCAGGGTGGGCAGCTGCACGTACAAGCCCTCGGCGGCGAAATAATAGGGCCGGTCGTCCACCCGCTCGTCCCAGTACACCAGCAGCGCCCGCCGCGTCCAGTTGAAGCGCCGGTGCAGCTGCACGCCCAGCTCGCCCAGTTTGCGGTGGCTGGGGCCGGCGCGGGTGGTCAAGCCGAACTCCTCGCTCTTGTCGTCGAAGCCGTGGGCTTCGGCCCCCGCCGTGACCAGCGGCAGCTGCCAGTGGCTGGTGAACCGGGCCACCGGCGCCGCCGAGTAGACGCACCCCGGCCCCAGGAAGGCGGCGGGGTGATGGGCGAGCCGCAGGTCCACGGCCACCAGCGGCGCGGCCATTTCCGAGCAGACCCCGTGGCGATCCTCGCTGTCGCCGAACACCCAGCCCAGGGTGAAGCCGGGCAGCAGATCCCGCCGGGAATTCACGGCGGCCGCGGCCAAGCGCACGGCGGGTCCCACGCGCGGCCAAGCCCACGGGTAGGTGAGGTTGTGCTGGGGCAGCACCACGGCGAGGGTCAGCGGGGCCGGGGCCGTCACCGCGCCCGGGAGCAGGGCCAGGAGCGGGGCCAGGAGCGGGGCCAGGAGCGGGGCCAGGAGCGGGGCCAGCACCGCCAGCATCGCCCACGGACGGAGAGTGGCTTCCCCCCCCCCCGCGGCGGGGCTGAGCCCTTGCTCGCCCCCCCCACTGGTGACACAAAGGGCCGTTATCATCCACACCGAGCTTAACTCCTTCCTGCCCGCTCCCCCCACGCCATTCCAGCCGGGACGGGCGGCGGATGGGGCCGCCCGCTGGCGGGTGCGGATATTCCCGGTATTCCCACCCGTGGGGCGCTGGGACGGGGTTTGGGGCGGGGGGCGATGTGCCGGGATTTGTCCCCTCCGTGCGCTGGGTCCCGGCGGCCGCCGCCACCCGGGTCACGCGTGGGGATCATTGGGGTGCGGGGGACATCCCGAGCCGCGGCCCCCGCGCTGTCCCCACGCAGCCCCGGAGCCTTCGCGCAGCCCTGGGGGACCCGGGGGGGGCTCGGGCACCTCCGGCCGCCCCCGTCCGTGGGAGGTTGTGCCCCGCGGAGGGGTCGCGGCAGCCCCAGGGCGGTGGGGGTGACCTCGGAGATGCCACTCGGGGGAAGCTGGGGACGCTCGGGGGACACGCGCGGGTGGGGACACACACACAGGGGGACGGGCGCGATGGTCCGGCCACGGCGCACCCGCAGCTCCCGGGGGCGCGCGCGGCGCTCGGGGACGCGCGTGGGCGCGGGTTGGGGTGACACCCGTGACGCCGGTAACCCGCACTGCTGCTGCCGACTCGCCGAGCGAGACAAGCCTGGGAAAGCATCACGGGGCATTCCTTAAGTGAACGTAGCAAATAAAAAAATGTTGACGAGCAAAACAAAGTTCGCGTGGGAGGAAAAAAATCTCTGCTAGCAGAGGATGGTTTCGATCCATCGACCTCTGGGTTATGGGCCCAGCACGCTCCCGCTGCGCCACTCTGCTGCCGGGCACCAACCGCCGCCGCGCGCTTTACAACCGCGGGCTGCGCGCTCCATTCATGGGCTCCGCGCCCCCTCCAGCGGCCGCGCGGCGCGCCCCGCCATTGGCCGCTCCCGCTCTGATTGACGCGCCGTTCCACCAATGGGTGTCCGCGGAGCGCCCGCGGGGGGCGGGCTGCGGGAGAGCGGCGGCCAATGGGAGGGCGGCTTGCTGCGGGGTCTGCGAGCGGCGCTTCATTGTCGGGAGCGGCGGCGACATGAGGTGGGGACACCGGCACCGGGGGGAATAACCGGGACCGGGGGGACACACCAGCACCGGGGGGACACACCGGCACCGGGGGGACACACCGGCACCGGGGGGAACGCACCGGCACCGGGGGGAATAACCGGCACCGGGGGGACACACCGGCACCGGGAGAACACCGGCACCGGGGGGAATAACCGGCACCGGGGGGACACACCGGCACCGGGGGGAGAACACCGGCACCGCGGGGACACCAGCACTGGGGGGAATCCACCGGCACTGGGGCACTCCGGGATTAGCGGAGGAAGTGGCGGAAGAACCGGGAGCGAGGGGGACCGGGGACACCGGGAGCGGGGGGACCGGGGGACACCGGGAGCGGGGGAACCGGGGGACACCGGGAGCGGGGGAACCGGGGACACCGGGAGCGGGGACACCGGGAGCGGGGGGACCGGGGGACACCGGGAGCGGGGGGACCGGGGGACACCGGGAGCGGGGGAACCGGGGACACCGGGAGCGGGGACACCGGGAGCGGGGGGACCGGGGGACACCGGGAGCGGGGACACCGGGAGCGGGGGAACCGGGGGACACCGGGAGCGGGGGAACCGGAGACACCGGGAGCGGGGGAACCGGGGACACCGGGAGCGGGGGAACCGGGGGACACCGGGAGCGGGGGCACCGGGGACACCGGGAGCGGGGGGACCGGGGACACCGGGAGCGGGGGAACCGGGGGACACCGGGAGCGGGGGAACCGGGGACACCGGGAGCGGGGGAACCGGGGGACACCGGGAGCGGGGGAACCGGGGACACCGGGAGCGGGGGAACCGGGGGGCGGCGGGGCCAGGACCGGGACCGGGGCACCGGGGCTCGGAGCCCCCCGTCACCGCCGTTCTCTCCCCGCAGGGGCGATCGAGGCCGCGGCCGCGGCGGCCGCTTCGGCTCCAGGCGAGTCCCGGGGCCCCGCATGTCGCGACAGGGCCGTGTCGTGACGGGGGCGGGAGGGGGGGGGTGTCGGGGGGCCCGGGGAATGAACCGGGGTTTTCTCTCCCGTTCAGGTTCCGGCCCTTTGTGCCCCACATCCCCTTCGATTTCTATGTCGTGAGTAACTCCTGCCCCGAGGGCCGTTCCGGGAATTTTCCGGGATTTTTCCAGGGTTAAGGATTCCCCCATCCCTGATTTTCGGGGGTTGGGTTCTCCTGGTGTGGCTGGATGGAATGAATTCCCTCAAAACGCTGTTGGTTCAGTAAAAAAACCACAGGAGGTTTTTCTGCTGTTGGAAATGGGATAATGGAAGGCACTGGAGGAATAATGACAGGAATCACTCCAGGATTGGGGTTTTTGGGATTATAGCAGATAAATCCCTGAGTTTGTCCCCTCTCAGGTGTTTATGTGCCTGTTTCCCAGCTTTCCCAGGAGGAAATCATTCCCTCTTCCCAAATTCCCTGAGCGTTCCGCCCTCTGGACGGGTGACCCCAATGCCCTGGGGCTGCAGACAACGGGGGTTAATGAGTTAACCCAACAAATTCTTTAATAGAGTTAATAAAACCCTCTGGATGTGCCCCGGAGGCGCACAGGTGGGAGCTCCTGGACACCTGTGCAGGCTGCCAGGAGGGGAGGATGAAATCCCGCTGGGAATTCCGTTCTGTTCCAGTGTGAGATGGCGTTTCCACGCGTCAAACCCGCGGCGGACGAGACGGCCTTCAGCGAGGCTCTGCTCAAGAGGAACCAGGACCTGGCTCCCACCGCTGCCGAGCAGGTGCCGTGCCCAGAATCCCCCCAGCTCCTCAGGATGGGGAATCCAAAGCTCTTCAGGAGTGGCCTAAAAATTGATGATTTCTTTGGCATAAGCACCCTGGAGGAGTTTGGTGGGGAGTAATGCGGGTTCTGTGCTCTGCAAACGGGATTGATCCTGGGTGATCCCCGTTCCTTCCCAGGCTTCCATCCTGTCCCTGGTGACCAAGATCAACAACGTCATCGACAATTTAATTGTGGCCCCGGGAACGTTTGAAGTGGTGAGTGCCGAGCTTGGGAAGGAGCTCCTGGCCCTGGGTTAAGGATGGATGCAGCCCCCCCAGACACGGAATGTGGGTTGATTTCCCGGGATTTTGGGTTGTTTTCTCCGCCAGCAAATCGAGGAGGTTCGCCAGGTGGGCTCCTACAAGAAGGGGACGATGACGACGGGGCACAACGTGGCAGATCTGGTGGTGATCCTGAAGATCCTGCCCACCTGTGAGTGCCATCTGGGCGGGACGGGAGCGGTTCTCGCTGCCAGGGCTGCTCCAACCCTTCTCCTTTTCCTTCTTTTCCGCAGTGGAAGCCGTGGCAGCCCTGGGGAACAAGGTGGTGGAGAGCCTGCGGGCGCAGGACCCCGGGGAAGGTGCGGCCGCGCTCTGGAGCTTGGCGGGCTGCGATCCTCGGCCGTTCCCGTGGAGATTCCCAGCCCCTCCACGCGGAATTCCCGGTGTTTCCCCGCAGTCCTGACCATGCTGACCAACGAGACCGGCTTCGAGATCAGCTCGGCCGACGCCACGGTGAAGATCCTGATCACCACGGTGCCGCCCAACCTGCGCAAGCTGGACCCGGAGCTGCACCGTGAGCGCCCGGCCGCGCCTCCTCCCGCCCGCGGCCGCGCCCGCCCGGGGCGCCCGCCAAAAGCGGCAATTTCTGCTTCTTGCAGTGGACATCAAGGTGCTGCAGAGCGCCCTGGCCGCCATCCGGCACGCGCGCTGGTTCGAGGAGAACGCCTCGCAGTCCACGTGAGTCCGGGGCTGCATCCAGATCCCGAATCCCGGGAACACGGGAGCGCTCCCGGCGCTGGGACCGACCTCCTCCCGCCTCTGCCGCAGGGTGAAGGTTCTGATCCGGCTGCTCAAGGACCTGAGGATTCGCTTCCCCGGCTTCGAGCCGCTCACGCCCTGGATCCTGGACCTGCTGGTGGGGCTCGCTCACGGTGCCAACGCCCAGCGCAGCAGGAGCTGGGATTCTCTTACCCCAGGCTGGGATTCTCGCTCTCCCTACCCTCATTCCTGTTCCTCTCCCCCTGCAGGGGCACTACGCCGTGATGAACAATCCCACCCGGCAGCCCCTGGCCCTCAACATCGCCTACAGGTCCGTGGCGTCGCCTCCCTTGCAGGAATTCCCGTTTTCCCATAAAACCGCGGCTCCGTTTTCCCCATAAAACCCTTGGGATCTCGGGGGCTGACCGGGAGATAAACCCAGCTCACCCAGCTGACGTTTCCAGTGGTGTTTTTGCTGGAAGGACGCGTTTTTTAACCCAGAATGTTCCGTCTGCAGGCGCTGCCTCCAGATCCTGGCGGCCGGGCTCTTCCTGCCCGGCTCCGTCGGCATCACGGATCCGTGCGAGAGCGGCAACTTCCGCGTGCACACGGTGATGACGCTGGAGCAGCAGGTGAGGAGGGGTCCCCCGAGGGGAGGGGACACGGGGGGCGCTCCCTGTCCCCACACTGAGCCGTCCCTGTCCCAGGACATGGTGTGCTACACCGCCCAGACCCTCGTCCGCATCCTCTCCCACGGAGGGTACCGGAAAATCCTGGGGCAGGAGGGAGACGCCAGCTGTGAGTGGGGCTGGGGGTGTCAGGGCGGGGAGGGGGCTGGGGGCCCCGAGCGGGTCCCCAGGGTCACCTCTTGGGGCAGACCTGGCGTCCGAGATGTCCACGTGGGACGGGGTGATCGTGACGCCATCGGAAAAGGCGTACGAGAAACCTCCGGAGAAGAAGGAAGGGGAGGAGGAAGAGGAAAACCAGAAGAGCCAGCGGCGGGCGAGGAGGAGGAGAGCATGGAGACACAGGAGTGAGGGACAGGGGACACCAGGGGGTCTGGGCCCCTCCTCGGTCACCTGCCGTGTCCCTGGTTTGTAATTGCACATTAAAGTGTTCCCCCTTTCCAGCGTGTCCTGCTTGTTCTGCTCCGTGTGGGATAGGTGGGAATGAGGCAGGTGGAAAGGCAGCAGAAGGATCCAAGACTTGAAGGAGCCACCTGAGGCTGCCCAGACCCCACTTGGGGCAGCCCAAATCCCACCTGGGCCTCCCAAATTCCACCTGGGGGTGTCCAAATCCAACCTGGAGGTGCCCAGACCCCCCGGCTCTGTTGTCCCCAAGGTCCCTCAGGGATGTGGGAGCATCACGGACTCTCAGTCACTTTTATTCCAGCACCCACAAATCCGGGAACACGGCTCCAAGCGTCCCGGTTCCCTGGGCTGCAGGTGATGGGGGAATTGCTGGGATCAGCAGGGATTCCTGCTCACTTGCCCTGGTAGCCCCCGGCCTCCAGCATCGCCCTCCTCCGCACCGTCTCCTTGGCCACGCTGTGGTTCAGCCTCCGCAGCCGCTCCTGGACACGGCACAAATCCCCTGTCAGGACCTGGGGGGGCTCAGGGACCCCCAAACGGCCCCGTCCCCCCTCACCTGCGCGTTCTGCAGGATGTTGTTGACCAGCACCACGCGGCGCCGGGCGTTCAGCAGCTTCTTCACGTAGGGGTCGAGGTCCAGCGCCACTTTCTGGTCCTCGTTGATGCGGCAAAGCTCTGGGGAGGGGTTTGGGTGAGCGCCCAGAGCGAGGGGAGGGGGACGGGGGTGACCCCCCGGCTTTGGCTCACCTGTGGCCAGGCTGTCGATGTGCTCCCGCAGCTCCACCTGGCTCTCCCTGTGGGGAGGGAACAGCTAAAACCCCGCATCCAGCCCCAGATCCACCATCCCTGTCCCCCCGACACGGGGCCTGCACACCCAGCGCCCCCAGCACTGCCCACCTCACGAACCCCCAAACCCTCCAGCCCCACAAAACGGCCCTTCCCGGCTCTACCTGCCCCTCAGCCCGGGCCCGGCCCGCTCCCGCGGCCGCTGTCGCTGCCGGTACCTGACGCTGTGGACGTGGCGGTCGAGCTGCCGCACCGCGGGCCGCAGGAACTGCAGGAGCCCCTCAGCAAAGAGCTCCCGCGCCCCGGGGCCGCTCCCCGCCGCCATCTTGGCCCGGCGGCGCCGCGGGGGCTGCCGGGAAAGCGAGTCCGCGGGGAGCGGGGAGCGGCCGCTTCCGGTGGGCGCCGCGGGGGCTCGTGGGAAATGTAGTCGCAAGGGAAGGTGCGAGGCACAGCTGGACGCACCGCTGGAAACGCATCTGGCGGCACAGCTGCGCTGCTGAGCGTCCGTCAAAGGCGCTGACACACCCAGGCCACAGACCCCCAACCCCGTCCATTGGGGTTAAAACAACATGGGGTTGGTCCTCTCACCTTGTTTTTTTGGCTGTTTTAAAATCCTCTTTTTGGTTTATTTTCATACAAAAGTTAAACCAGGAGGTGGAAATCGACGCCGAGGGCCACACTTCACCCAGGCCACAAACCCCGACCCTATCCACTAAATAACTGCTAAACCAACACATTTTTGGTCACTTTGCTTCATTTTTTCCTCTTCCTTTTCCTCTTTTTTGGCTGCTCCTTCCAGAGTCAGGCGTGGGCGTCGGGCAGGGCGTGCAGGACGTGGTCCAGCAGCTGCAGGGCGCGGTGCAGGTGCACCTCGATCCAGCAGGGCGTGCAGGTGATGCTGGCCCGGGGGTAGTCGGGCCCCCAGCCCTTGACGAAGCTCAGCCTAACGAGGCACAGGCGCCGCAGGTCGTCCACGCCGAGCCCCGCGGCCACCGACAGCCCTGGGGGGGTGCCACGGTCATCACGGGGGTCCCAGCCCGCCCTGGGGTCACTCACGGAGGGTGGGTGGCCACTGACAGCCCCAGGGGGTCACGGTGGGGGTCACTCACCGATGGCCGGGGCGATGCCACCCACCGAGCCGGGCCCGGGGATGCTGCCGGCCACAGCAGCGGCCTGAGCGGTGGCCGCAGCCTGGGCAGTGGCCGCCTGCTGCTGCATCTGCCGGTGGCACAGCCGCAGGTCAAACACCTGGGGGGACACGGGGGGACCCCTGAGCACGGCAGCTTTGGGGTGGGGGGTACCCCAGGGCCCTCTTCAGCGCGGCCACGGGGGTCCCCTCCATCCCTGGGGCGCTTCCACTGCTCCCCCGCCTGCCCAGAACCCCCAAAACCTGGGCGCAGACCCCCCCCCACCCCTCCTGGGGACCCCCGGGGACCCCGACCTTGATGTGTGCTCCGGGGTACACCTTGTGCACGGCGTCCCCGGGGGCTCTGCCGGCCTCCCTGTCCAGGTAGAAGCTCTGCACGAACACGGCGTGCTCGCTGCGGCAGCGCATCCACACGTCCCCCTCTCCGCGCCGCTCCAGCTGCACCCCCTTCCCGATGTGCAGCCTGGCCGAGACCCTCAGCAGGGACCCCCACAACAGCCCCCCTCCTCTTCCACCCTGCCCCAGCTCTGCCTGACTGTCCCCCCGTTATCCCCCCCACTTCTGCCCTAATTATCCCCCTTGCCCTAATTATCCCCCTTACCTCATTATCATTAATAACAATTAACCTCCCCCTTACCCTCGTTATCCCTGTTTTGCCCCACATCCCACCGTGCTCCCCTGCCCCATTTCCAGGCCTGATTCCCCCCCTTGACCCCCCATGCCCCGCTGACCCCCCCATGTCCCCCTGATCCCCCCATTCCCCCCTGACCCCCCCACACCTCCCTGACCCACCGTGACCCCCTGACCCACCGTGACCCTCTGACCCCCCAAACCCCCCCATGCCCCCCTGACCCCTTGTGCCCCCCTGACCCCCACCTCCCTGACCCACCGTGACCCCCTGGCCCCCCACACTCCCCTGACCCTTTGTGCCCCCTGACCCACTGTGCCCCCTGACCCACCGTGACCCTCTGACCCCCCAAACCCCCCTGACCCCTCGTGCCCCCCTGACCCACTGCACCCCCTGACCCCCCATGTCCCCTGACCCCTCATGCCCCCCTGACCCACTGCACCCCCTGACCCCCCACACCCCCCTGACCCCCCGTGCCCCCCGACCCACCGTGCCCTCTCGCTGGCCGCGCAGCGCTGGACGTTGGAGAGCTGCCCCAGGCAGAAGCGGGCTCCCCCCGAGGGGTCCACGTAGCCATCGACCACCACGCTGGGGCAGCTGGAGGGCACCTTGAAGATCTCCCCCACCTGCACGTCCTGCTCGAAGTAGGCGATGGAGCACCAGAATTCCGGCCCTGGAAACGGGGGGAACGTGGATTTTAGGGGCACCCTAAAACTACAGCGCCTTTGGGTGCCAAGGAGGGTGGGGGGCACTCACCAGGGTGGGTGGACACGGGGGGCTGCAGCACGGGGTTATGGTGGGGGGGCCCTGGGAGGGGAGGAGAGGGGGGTCAGCACCATGAAGACCCCCCAGTCCCTCAGCCAGTGCCCCCCAAACCTACAGCAGTGGTTGGGGTGGTGCTGGGGGGGCTGCGGGTGGCTCCGGCTGCCGGGATGGGACCCCCCCAAAGCCGGGCTGTGGATGGGGGCACTGCTCCAGCTCAGCGGCGACCCTGCAGTGGGAGACAGGGGGACATGAGGAGGGTCCCCGGGGGGCTCGGGGGGGGGCAGTGGGGTGTCCCCATACTCACTGTGGTGGGGGGGTTTGGGGTACCCGTTCTGCGGGGGAGGCTGTGCTGGGGGGGCCTCGCTGTGGGGCAGGGGGAGCAGGGGGTCCTGCGGGGTCGCTGTGGGGGAATAGGGGAACGGGGGGGGGGGTCATGGGGGCTCCTTGTGGAGCTGGGGGGGTTCAGGGCGATGCCCCCAAACCCCCGCAGGGTGGGGGTTGAGGGGGGGTCTCACCTTGGGGCGCGGTGGGGAGCGCAGGGTAGATCCGGGGCACTCGGGGGGGCTCACGGGGACACCGGGGGGGGCAGCGCTCGGTAGGGCAGGGCGGGGGGCTCGGCCCCCGGTTCCGGCGGCTCCATCTGCACACAGTCATGGACAAACTCCTCCTTCACCGGGCGCGGGGGGGGCACTGGGGAGGGCGGGGGACACACACCGGAGACCATGGGGGGCACGGGGACCCGCTGCGGGGGGCTGGGCTGGCTCCGGGGGTCTCCCCGCCGCCCGCGGGCCGGGGTCTCACCTGTGCTCTGGACGCTCAGACCTGCGGGAGAGGTGGGTGGGGGGGAGTTTAGGGGGTGCCGGTGACCCCCCCTTGGCCAACCCCCCCCCTCCCGGGGGTCCCGGGGGTCGCTGCTCACCGCTGGCGGGGGTCCCCACGCGCTCGTAGTGGTAGGGGTTGACACAGACGCTGTCGCACTTGAGGTCGAAGGCGAATTGGCAGAATTTGACGGGTTTCAGCTCGTTTTTGTGCAGGTCGGGCCAGCGCCAGAGCCGGGCGTAGATGACGTGCGGGAACCCCTTCCTGCCGGCCACCTGAGCGAAACGGGAACTGGGAGGGGGTCCCCAAGCCAGCCCGGGGGTCCAGACATAACAACGACCCCTCCCCGATCCCCCCGAGGGCCGCCAGACCCCGGGAGGGGCGGGCGGGGGATGCGGGCAGGGGGATGCGGGCAGAGGGCAGGGGGATGCGAGCAGGGGGATCCGGGCAGGGCAGGGGGATGCGGGCAGGGGGATCCGGGCAGGGCAGGGGGATGCGGGCAGGGGGATGCGGGCAGGGCAGGGGGATGCGGGCAGGGGGATGCGGGCAGGGCAGGGGGATGCGGGCAGGGGGATCCGGGTAGAGGGCAGGGGGATGCGGGCAGGGGGATGCGGGCAGGGCAGGGGGATGAGGACAGGGGGATGAGGGCAGAGGGCAGGGGGATGCGGGCAGGGGGATGAGGGCAGGGGGATCCATCCACTCGCGGCTTCCGGGGCTCCCCAGGACCCCCGAATTCGGGGAGGGTTGCCAGGGGTACCCAAACCCCCAGCCCCCCGTGTCCCGGGGTACCTGGAGCCGCCCGTCCAGGGTGCGCTGGACGGTGACACACTGGCCGGGCTGGGCCCCGCCGGAGGTGACAGCGGCCACCAGCGCGTCCAGCTCGTCCCTCTTCTCCTTCAGCTTCCTCAGCAGGCTCTGGATGGCGCGGCGGGCGAAGGCCTCGCTGTCCCCTCCCTGCCGGTGGCACAGCAGGCTGTGCACGATGCCGGGGCCGCTGTCACTGCCCAGGGACATGGCGCTGCGGCCCTGCAAGGCACGGAGGGTCCCTGAGTGTCCCCTCGGGGACACCGAGCCGCGCGGCTGCTGGCACCGGGGAGGTGGTGGCACTGCCATCGGTCACCCCGGGGCTGGGTTCCGCGTTCCCTGGCTGGCTCAGCCCGAGCCCCAGAGCTTGTCGCCAGCCTGGGGAAGCCGGGGAGGGTTTAGAGAGATGTCCCCGAGCCCGGCAGGGAGCGGGGCCGTGTCCGTGCCCGGTGCCGCGGGGACGGAGCCGCCGCCGCCGCCAGACTAAACAGAGCCCAGCCTGGCGCCGCTCCTTAACCCCTCTCTCTCCCCGGCTTCTCCCTTTCCTGCCTCCCTGCCAGACCCTGCTCACGCCAGAGCCGGGATGGAGCGTTCCAGAGCCCTGGAAAATCCTTGGGATGGCGGCAGACACAACAAACCGCGGCTCCCTGCTCCTTATCCGGGCTGGGGACAGAGCCTGGCTGTCCTGCCAGCCCCCCCCGCGTGTCCCCCTGTGCTCCTCCAAGATGCCATCAGGGAATGGGGACACTTCCCGGGGTGCTGGAGGGACCCCAGGCAGCCTCAGCCCCCCGCCAGGCTCTGGGGTTCAATCCCGGGGGTCTCATCCCGGGGATCCTGGCGCTGTCTCAACGCCAGCATTCCCTGCCCATCCTCTGCCTCGTGTTTTGGGGTAAAAGCGGTGGAAGAAGGGACCTGGGGTCCCCCCGGCTGCAGTGGATGGGGGCCAAGGGAACACTGGGAGGGTCAGAGGCAGCTCTGTCCCTTTATAAAACTCATCCCAGCCTGGTTTGGTGGAGCTGGGCAGAGCCGGCTCGTCCCTGGCTCCATCCTCACCCCGCACGGAGAATCCCCGGCTCATCCACGTCCCGAGTCCCGGCGCTGGCCCGGGATGCTCCCGGGACACCGCGGGGCACGGGGAGGTGACAGAGGTGGCGCTGGGGCTTTGAGGGGTGACAGGATCCAAAGGAGGGGACAGCAGCGGGACCCGGGATGGCTCAGGCTCCACTCACCTCCGCCCCCGGCCGCCGTCACTCGCGGCCCGGCTCCCGCCGCATCTCCTCCGGCTCACGGCTGTGCCTGCAGCCCCCTGGCCTGATGTCCCCGCAGGCTCAGCCCTCTCCTCCTCCTCCCAGCCCCGTCCCTGTCCCCGTTCCCTGTCCCCTGTCCCCGTTCCCTGTCCCTGTCCCCGATCCCGATCCCAACTCCGGCCCTACAATAACAAAAGGAGCGGCGGGAGCGCGTGAGGCGCCGCCGCGCCGCAGCCAATGGCAGCGCCCGTAACAGCCGGGGCCTCGCCCCGCCAGCCAATCGGGGCCGCGCTCTCATGGCCCGAGCCCCAGACGGGCCCCGCCCCCGGCGCCGCCGGGTCCCGGAGATCCCACCGGGAATAACCGGAGATCCCACCGGGAATATCCCGGAGATCCACTGGGAATATCCCGGAGATCCCACTGGGAATATCCCGGAGATCCCACCGGGAATAACCGGAGATCCCACCGGGAATATCCCGGAGATCCACTGGGAATATCCCGGAGATCCCACCGGGAATATCCCGGAGATCCCACTGGGAATATCCCGGGAATATCCCGGAGATCCCACCGGGAATATCCCGGAGATCCCACCGGGAATATCCCGGAGATCCACCGGGAATATCCCGGAGATCCCACCGGGAATATCCCGGAGATCCCACTGGGAATATCCCGGAGATCCCACCGGGAACATCCCGGAGATCCCACCGGGAACATCCCGGAGATCCCACTGGGAATATCCCGGGAATATCCCGGAGATCCCACCAGGAATATCCCAGAGATCCCCCCAGGAATATCCCAGAGATCCCCCCGGGAATATCCCGGAGATCCACTGGGAATATCCCGGAGATCCCCCCGGGAATATCCCAGAGATCCCACCGGGAATATCCCGGAGATCCCCCAGAAATATCCCGGGTCCCAGAGATCCCCCAGTGGGCTCCCGGTGCTGCCCCATCCCCTCCTCTTTTCCCTGCAGAGTAAATTCAGAAAAATCCCATTTCCAGAGGAAAAACCCCCACAGAGCTCTGGGAATTCTCCCTCCTTGAAGCCACCGGAAGATCCCAAAGGAACAGGAACATGTGGAAGGGGTGGGTGACAGAGCACAGACCCTTCAGTCACACTGGGTTCCACTTTTCTTTGGAAAAGTGATGGATTTTGGAGTCTCTTCTGGGAAAGAGGCATTTCCACATCGCTGAATTTTCTGTGCCAGAAGGACTCACAACTCCAAGCCCCCCAAATCCACTAAAACAAGGAAGTTTCCCACCTGCTCCGACCCCACAGGGATTTTTGGTGCAGAACAGAAGGATCTGAGCTGTCTGGAAGGAGAACAGCCAAACTGGATTTGGCTTCAGGCGAGTTCAACTCCAGCTGGGAACCTGCCCACCCCAAAACGAACAAAGGCTGACCCCAAAAATCCAACAGCCAATCCCAAAACCCAACGAGCCCATCCCAAAACTCCAGAGGCACACAGACCCCTGGTCCCTCTGTGCCTCCTCAGGTAAAAACCACCAAAAAAAAAATCCCCCCGAAAGAACAATCCAAAAAAAGTTTAATACAACAGAGAGTATCAAAACATCCAAGAACACACTAAGCCTGAATTTTCCATCGGGGATTCCCGACGGATCCAGCCCCCCCCGGCAGTCCCGGCCCCTCAGTCGGCGGCCTCAGGATCTGTCTGTGCCATGTAGGCGTCCAGCTCGGCGTCCAGGTGTCCCTTGGTCTTGGACATGTAGGCGTCCAGCTGGTTGTCCAGCTGCTCCTTGGTGAGCGCGGGGCGCGCCGAGCCTCTGCCGCGGCCCCGGCCTCTGCCGCGCCCGCCGAATCCGCCCCGGCCGCGCCCGGCCATGCCGCGGCCTGCGGGGACGGAAACACCGAGCGCCCGTCACCGCCTGCGTGCCGAGCTCTGCGGGACCCGCGGCGCTTTATCCCGGCCCTCCCCTCCTGCTTCACCGCAGCTCCAGCCCCAGCCGGCTCTGGGATTCAGGGTTTGAATTCCAGGCTTGGAACTCTGGCGGCTGCAGGAAGGACGGCAGCAGAATCCCCGTTATTGCCGCGGGCTGGGCACTCACCTCTGCCGCCGATCCCTCCCCGGCCCATGGCGCCCCGGCCCAGGCCGCCTCTTCCCGGGCCACCGCGGCCCCTGATGCCGCCTCTCCGCAGGCCCATCCGGGGGGCGATCCCTCTCCCGCCGCGCAGCAGGGCTTGACCTGCGGTGGAGGAGCCAGGACAGCGGGATCTCAACCCGGGAACCGGCGTGGAAAGGGATTGGGGCAGTGGGAGGGAGCGGCAGGACACCCACCTCGGAGCGCGACCCCTCCTCGGATCATGGCCCGGGCGCCGCGGCCCCGCAGGGCCCCCCGGGGCAGCCCCCGCTGGCCCAGGGCCAGCCCCCGCGCCCCCAGGGCTCCTCGGGCCAGCGTCCCCGCCGGCCGGCCCAGCCGCGCCTGGATGTTGCTCTTGCCGAGGCGTTGCTTCAAGCTCTTCTGGAAGAGAAGACGTGGGAGGAGGGACAGGAGTCATGCAGCAATCTGGGACCGGGGAACGACGCGCAACGAGCCCCGGGGCCGTGCCTGGGAGCCAGGCCCGCGCTCCCGAGCCACCAGCACGGGAATTTTTGGTCCCCTGGGATGTTTAAGGGCTGGCACCGACCGGCAGCGACTGTCGCTGCCGTGGGACTGTGAGGTGAAGCGCTC
The DNA here is from genome assembly GCA_032357785.1 of Periparus ater. Classification (NCBI taxonomy): domain Eukaryota; kingdom Metazoa; phylum Chordata; class Aves; order Passeriformes; family Paridae; genus Periparus; species Periparus ater. The sequence continues at coordinate 2,432,149 of CM063632.1, forward strand.
GGCAGCTCCCGGACCCCGGGATGAGCCATTTCTCTGGAAAAATAGAGAGGAGACATCAACAGCCAGCACCCGACACCGACAACCCCGGGAATGACGATGGGTTACTGATCCGAGGTAAAAAAACCGGAATCTTCTGCAAGTCCCTCCCAGGAATGTCATTTTTAGGATCATGGAATGCCCTGAGTTGGGAGGGATCCATCAGGATCATCCAGGCCAACTCCTGCCCCTGCACAGACACCCCAAAACCCCACGCTGTGCACCCCTGGAGCGCTGTCCAAACGCTCCTGGAGCTCTGCCAGGCTTGGGGCACCCTCAGGGGGAAGGACCTTCCCTGACCTGCAGCCTAAAGCCCCAACACAGCTCCAGCCGTTCCCTGGATCATCCCCTGGGAGCAGGGATTGGAGCTGCAGCGCCCTCAGCCACTCCTCGCGTGGCTCCTCCTTCTCCATCCTCCTCTTCCTGCTCTGGACACTCTCCAACGCCTTTTTTTTACCAAATCCCACAAGTCTGCAGGTTGGAAAAGACCTCCCAGACCACTGAATCCAACCCTCACCTTGTCCCCAGCCCAGGGCACCGAGTGCCCCATCCAGCATTGCCCTTCCCAGGAAAAAAACTCCCAATTCCAACCTGAGCCTCCGGCCAGGGAGCTGTGGGGAGCCAGAAGGGTCCCCCCTCTCTCCTCCAGCAGCTCCCCACACTCACCCTCCATCCCCTTCCTCTCTCCGGCCTCCTCCTCCTCCTCTTTCCGGAGCTGTTTTTTCCACATCCTGCAAGGCCCAAATCCCCTTTCCCCTCACCTGTTTGAGCTTCAGAGCGGCCTGCACAGACGGTCTGTTCTCCATCTGCTGGGCCAGCCGTCTGTTTCGGGCGCTGGCCAGCTGCTGCTGCTGCATGGTGGCCCGGATATTCACCGGCATCGGCTGTTTGTTCTTCAGCATGTTAGTGAAGCTTCAAGGTCGAATAAAACGGGGTTTAATTAAAGCTTAAAAGACACAATTATCGGCATTTCACGGTGCTCGAGTGGGGCTCCAGCTCCCATGAACCAAAGAGTGGCACTTATGGGATCCCGGATCCCTCGCTGGCCGCGAGGACCGGAGAGGCAGGAATGAGGTGGAAGTTTCCAGAGGGAATGAGAAAGCCGGAGGTTAGTGGGTTTAGAGATGGCAGAAGGGGTGACAACCAGCAGGAAGCGGGGATGGGCGTGATGGGGAGCGGAGAAACAGAACAGCAAAAGCCAAATCAACACCCCCCAAAAAAAAATCTGGGGGAAAAGCGTCAAAATTCCAGGCCAGGTCGGTTGGGGAGACACCACGCTCGGTGTCCTCCGGTGCCAGGTTGGAAGGGATCACCTTAAAGCCTTTTCCAACCTTAACAATTCCACGATTCTACAAAATTCCGCCACCCAGAGCAGCTCCTGAATTCCACCCAATGGTTCTCCTGCAATGAGGCCGCTTGGGGAGTTTATTTGCAGTTTTAATTCCTCAGTGGAAGAGCCAAAACGCAGCCAGGCGGCGAATAAAGCTCCTGAGCGGCACCCCGGGAGGGCTGGAGAGCAAAACCCACCCCAAAAAACGAGGAGTTTGGGCTGATGGAGGGGGGAATGAGCCACAGAGGCGTCCCTGAGCTCGGGCCACACCGCCCTGCAGCACTGCGGGAGCAAAAGCTGCCCCATCCCAGCGCGTCTAAGCCCAAAGTGCCCAGCGGGACACCCGTTAGTCGTCACAGAGGAGCCACAGGTGGGAAAACCCAGCGGGATGAGCCACGGGGAGAGCTCGAAGGACAGAGAGAGATGGAGGTGAAGCGAAGCTGTTGCCTCTTACAAGGCCCAAAAGGACCTTCGGGCCGGTTCCGGGGCCGCCGCCGGCCTCTTACAGAGCCCACCCGGGCAGGCGGGACCCTGGGGCGCGGCGGCAGAGCCAAAATACCAATGTCAAAACATGTGGGAGAGACAGGGAGGGTGTGAGGTTGGTCTCTGCTCTTACAACACATCCCACCGGATTTACGAGGCGAATCAACACTAAAATCACGGAGAAATCCCTCCGGAATTTGGCCCTTTTAACCTTGCGTGCCGCAGGGGTCGGAGGGTAAGGCGGGTGTGGAGGCACCCGCTCGCTCGACGAGGTTAAAAGAGGGCGGAAACCACGGTGGGTTTTGGATTTGGATAGTGAGAATTAAGTAAAAAAATAAAAAATATGGTTTCTTAGGAGCTGAAGGTGCTGTTGGCTTCCTCACCGCTCGTTCAGAGACATCTTGGTGGTGCTCTTTAGCACGACCTTCGGTGCTGACTGTGCAGCCATCTTCAGAGAATCTGCAAAACAGGGCCCAAAAGAGAAAATTCAGACTTTTATTACATGTTTATACCGCTAAAAATTAAAAATCCCTTCCATTCTGACTCCTTAGGTGGAGGAAATCAAGATAAGGGCAGGTTATGCATAATATATTAATTTATTTTCAGTGATTTTTAGCCCTCTGCCAGAATTTTTCAGTTCTGATTCTGGGATTTTTAATGTTTTTTCATCCTCTTCCAGTTTTGATCAATCAGGGAGTTCCTTTATTACCCCCTTACCGAAATTTTATCTTTTTACAGTGAATGCTTCAGCAATATTACAAGGAATAAAAAACCCAGCAGGAACATGGCAACCAAATGCCATCTTCAGGGCAAAGATGCAAAACAGAACTGAAGACATCAAATTTATACAATTATTACATATTTATATGAGAAACATTAAGAAACCTCTGTTCTGTGCGGAGAGAATTAAGAATGAGGCAGGTAACAGGTATTGTATTTCTGTATTTTTAATGTTTTCTAGCCCTTTACCAGGTTTAATAAACGTGGGAGTTACTTTATTTTACCTTTAGTAAAAATGTATCTTTTTACAGCGAATATCTTACCCTTTTTGAGTAACAAAACAGAAATCCAGCTGTAAATGGCAACCAAGTGCCTTTAGCACAGTGACACCTCCACATTTCCAATGTTCTCATTATTAACAAGGTACAAGCCCCAGTTTTAAGGGCACAGTGAATAAAATTTGGAATAAAATTCCAAGGTGATGCTACAAAAGCATAATATCTTTTAAAAACACCCAGGTTTCACCTCCATCAGTGCAGGGATTTAAATCCCCCCCAGTGCTGGATGCTACAGAAACATGCCGAGTTCCAGCCCCCGAGCTCTGCAGATCGATTAATTAATTTATAATTAGCAGCAAATTTAATGGGTGGATGACGGCCGGGATGCGCTCACTCTGTAATACCCTCAAAAAACCGCTTTATTGAGAGGATTTACGGGCAGAAATCGAGACAACAGGAAGCCTTACTCCTGTCTTAAATTATTTTTAACCGTTTTATTTTAACACAGAGCGGCTTTTTTTATTTGAAGTGGCTTTTAAAGCGCTTTTCTTCCTGAGGAAAAAAACCGCAAACCCGCTCCACCCCCCTCGGCTCCGGGGCCCGGTCAGGGGGAAAAGCCCCGACCCTGAGGGGGCCCCCCCCGGCCATGAGGGGACCCCCCGGAACGCCCCGCCCCCGCGCCGGCCACTCACCGAAGCACACGGTCGCCAGGTCTCCGGTGGCTCCGGCGGGCGGGCGGGTGAGTGCGGGGCCGGTGTGGGGCCGGCGCGGGGCCGGGGCTGGCGCTGAGCTCCGCCCGCTCCCGCCGCCGCCGCCGCCGCCGCTTCTCCCTCAGCCGCCCGCGACAAAATGGCGCCGGCGCCGCTCCCGCCCCCGCCGAAATGGCGGCCGCGCGCTCGGCCACGCCCACTGCAGCGCGAGCCCCGCCCCTGCGCCGGGGTTGGTGCGGCCCCGGAGGGGGCGGGGAAAGGGGCGGGGCGAAGGGAGGCGGGAACGTTCTGGCGGGAATCGGGGTGGGGCGGCCGTGACGTCATAGGGAGCGATGGGTTCGCCATGGATTCGTCATGGAATTCTGGAGGGAACGTCAGGGAACCGCGGGAGCCATGGAGCCGTGGAATCACCTGGAGGCGGAACCCCCGAACCCCACGGAACTGCGGGCTCGTGAATTCCGTGTCAGCTTTATCAGCTCCATCGACAATTCCATCGCCATGGAGTCGTCACGGACCCTCGGAATTATGGAATCACAAAATAATGACTCCTGGGATCGTAGAGGATCCGGGGGTTACGGGATTGTGGAGTTGGAAGGGATCTGTTTGGTCCAACCCCTGGCCCAGGACACTCCCGGTGTCCCACCGTGTCCTTGGGGACCCTGTCCAGCTGCTCCTTGACCCCACCATCCCTGGGAGCAGCCCCTTTCCCGCTGTCCATCCCAGCAGGATCCCGAGCGAGGATCCGAGCCGGGATCGCGGGCGGATGATGGCGCTGGTGGCCCTGGTGGGGCCCTTGGCCACCATCCCATCCCACTGGGCCAGGAGATCCCAACCGGTTCCTCCAGCCCCGCGGGCGCGGTGCCGGCGCCTCTGGAGCCACCTGCAGCGAGTCCCAGCCTGTCACCCCCTTCCCGCTGCTCCCGTGTCCCACACCCCGACACCGGCCGGGATCACCCGCCCCGGGGTCACCCTGCCCCGGGTGGATCCCAGGGTGGATCCCAGGGTGGATCCAGGGTGGATCCCAGGGTGGATCCAGGGGTGTCTCCAAGCTCTTGGGATGACCCAGGGTGGCCTTTCCCCGTGACCCCAGGGTGGGAATATTCCCCGGGGGCACTCGCAGGGGGACGGGGCAGGAATCCCGATGCCAGGAATGAAGGAGCTGACAACACCCCTGGGCCTGGGTCGGTGCCTTTATTGTGGAGCTGGATCCCAGCGGGATCCCCTGGGAGTGCTGGGGAGCGGAGGGGGTGAGCTGGGGGGTGGCTGGGTGGGGGACTCTGGATTTTGGGAGCCCTCGTCCGGCTGTGGCCGCAGGGGGGTCAGGCGTTCTCCCAGAAGAAGGTGTTGCAGGCCACGGTCAGGGCGGCCACCAGGACCACGAATTCCTGGAAATCCACCTCCCCGTCGCCGTTCTCATCCAGGTCCTGCATGATCTTCTCCACGGCCCCCGCGTCCTTCTGGGTCTGGGGGGGCACAGGGTGAGCCCCGGGGCCGGGCAGCCGCCGTTCCCCCAGGGGACGGGGGAAAGGGAGACCCCCAGGCCCCCAAACTGGTCCCAGTTACCTCCAGGAAACATCCCAGCTCGCTCTGCAGCAGCTCCTTGAGCTCCTTCTTGCTCAGCTTGTACTTGTCGCCCTCCTTGCCCGAGTAGTGGTGGAAGACATTGATCAGGGTCTCCATGGCCCCTTCCAGCTGCGATCCCATGGCTGCGGCTGCGGGACCCCCAGCACGTCACCCGGCAGCCCCCCCTGTCCCGGTGCCACCCCCGAATGTCACCACCCGCCCCCCTCTGGGCAGGAGCGGGGGGTCTGGGGGGTTCCCGGGGGCTGGGGGTGCCGGGGACAGAGGCACCTGCGCTCACCTGAGCTCCCCGTGCTCCGAGTGCGCCCGCCCGGCCCGGCCGGGCACGTTAAATAAGCTCCAAGCCCCCTCCCTCCGGGAGGATCCGATACCGGGGCTGGACAGCCCGGCTGGCACCGCCGGCCACCCCCGCGGGGGCCGCTTTTGGGGGGCACAACCCCCGGGGTGACCCCGGGCAGCAGCACCCCCGGAGCCCCCGGGCAGGGACGGGGCGACAGCGGCACCTCAGGGGGCTCCCGGTGCCACCCCCGGGCTCCCCTCGCCACCCCCGGGATGCTCCGGGATGCGGAAAAACCGGCGAGAGGGTCGGGACGGGCACCGGGATCCCTCCCCGGGGTCAATCTCCGCCGGGGACCCCCGGGTGACCGAGGTGGCCACGCCGTGACCCCGCGGTGTCCCCGGCGGCATCCCCCATCTGTCAGCGCCGCGGGGCCGCATCCGCGGGGCCGCACCCGCCGCCAGCCCCGCTCCCGGCACCGATAAAGGTATCCGGTGTCCTCGGGCTCGCCACGGGAGCCAGCGGGGCCCGGGGGGAGCGGCGGGGGCTATCGGGTGACTCCGCGGGGCCCCCCGCGCTCTCAAAGGCCTCTTGTCCGGCTGAAAAGGCCCCACAATCCCGGGCCAGGCGTTGCTGCAGCAACGCCTCGGCCAAGAAACCGGATTCCGAGCTGGCCTGGGTGATGCTGATAATCCCGCGGATCCCGTTACGGCCCCGGATCTGCCCGGGCCGGACCCCCGCAGCCTCCCCGGCTCCGGCATCCCTGGGGAGCTCAGCCCCCCAAATCCCTCAGCCCCCAAATTCCTCCTTCCCCCTCTCTGCGAGCTCCCCCCGCAGGAGCTGGGACCCCCCTCAAGCCGGAGCTGAGTTTTCACAAGAGCCGGGTGGTGCCGGGCTCTTCCTGCCGGCTTCCAGCCCTAATTTGGGGCTAATTACACCCTGCTGCCTCTGTTCCCATCTCCCGCACTTCCTGTCCCCGTGGCTGGGGGAGGCCCTGCCTGGGGACCCCAAAACTGCCGCTCCTGGGGGGCCAGGCCCCCTCCCCACTGCCCTGGGAATGGGGAAACCGGGAAAGGGGTCCTGGATGGATGTGGGGGGTTCCGGCTGGAATTGGAGGTCCCTGCTGGAATTGGGGGTCCCTGCTGGCCACAGCTCCCATTTTGGGGAGTGGGGCAGGGGCGGGGGGGCTGGGGCTCCGGGAGGGGCCGGATCCCGAGCCTGGGGATGGGGGCACCGGGAGGGGACCCGGTGGCACTCACTCGTTGTGTCCCTGTCCCCGGAAGGGCTCGGCAGCTCGGGGAACGTCCCTGGGCCAGCAGCTGCTTGTGACAGCGCCAGGCCACCCCCAAAAATAACCCGGGCCACGCTCGCTGCCAGGCGGGGACAGAGGGGACAGAGCCAGGACCGCCGAGCGCTGCCGAGGCTCCGGCCGCGCATTCCCAGAGCCCCAAACTCCTCGGGACAGCAGCACCGAGGTGCCCCAGGCTGAACCCCAACACTGGCGGGGTGTCCCGGAGCCCGCGGCCCGGCCGGAGCACGCCCGGCTGGCACATCCCCAGGAGCAGCTCTTTCCAAAGCGGGAGCAGCGAGGGACATGCCAGGAGCTTTACACACAGCTTGGAACAGGTTTCAGCCACCGCGACTCCCCTGCTCCACTTTGACCCAGCTAAACCAGTTGCTCCAGTTGCCGGTGCCGGGGCTGGGCCGGTCTTGTCTCCCCATCCCATCGCCGGGGCTCTGGAAGAGCCTTTTCCATCCCCGGCCTTGGGAATGGGAGGAGCGGCGGTGGCCGGGCTGGGGACACCGCGGTGGCTCTGGGCACCTCCTGCTGCCCCACGGCCCCTCCGAGCAGCCCCATGGGACCAGCAGGGGCCACTGCCGGGCCGGACACCGCGGTGGCCACAGGGACCGTCCCAAGCTGGGGTTCCCAACCCTGACAGGTTGTGGACAAGCCCAGGAATGTGGAAGTGGACACTGACCCCTCCCTGGGAGATGGACGCGGTCACTCTGTCACACAGGGTCCTCTGCTCCTGTGTGGCCCAAGTCCCTGTGCGGGCACTGTCCCTCCATGGTCCCTGTCCCTCCATGGTCCCTGTTCCTGTCCCCAAATGGCCTCGGTCCCTGTCCCCAGATGGCCTCGGTCCCTCCATGGTTCCAGCGGTCCCTTTGTTGTCCCCTCCTGGCCATGCCGGGGTCCCCGAGGCCGGGTCAGCACCCCCTGCCCGTGGTGGGGACGGTCCCGCTGGGGATCCCGGGGTGACAAAAACCCTGGAGGCGCCTTTCCCACGTCCCCCTCCTGTTGTGGGGTCACCGCAGCCTCTGCCCCTTCCTCACCTCCCGGAATTCCAGGGCCGGGGAGTCACGGGCCCGCCTGGCTCCGGGGCCGGTGATTCACCCCAAACCTGTCCCGGGCCTGACTCAGCCGCCGCTTTCCCAAGAGACCATCTCGGTCCCCTGACGTGGGGCTCCGTGGATGTCCCAGCCCTGTCCCCCCGTCATCCCGGGGCCGGATGGGGCTGCAGGAAGCCAATTCCTGTCCCGTGAGTTGGTGTGACAGGGTGGGGACAGGGCCACCCCAGCCCGTGGGAGCCTCCCCGAGCCCGCGGAGCGGCGCAGCGAGGGCTCAGCACAGCCCGGGGACCTCCCTGCCCTCGCTCCCCAAAACTCCCCTGGGGCTTTGGGACCCCAAATTCCCGCGTGTTGCCCCCCGGGGGGGGCTGCTGGCCGCAGCCTCGCTCTTTGTCACAGCTGCGGGTGAGGTTGGGGACATTGGGGACAGCCTGGGGTCCCCCCGGGCTGCGGGACCTGCTCGGGGTCCCTGTGGGAATGTGGGACACGTGCCAGGGCTGCCGTGTTATAAATACCCAGTGATTAAAGGGGAGCGCTCGGGCCCTCCCAACCCCCTAATTAATTTGGATTAATTAATTTTCACAGAGCCCACTATTAATAGGGATGTTGCCAGCGGGCGGCTGAGTCACAACTCTCACTCGGTGCGGGTCGAGCCGGGCCCTGGGTCGGTGACAGCGGGCGGGGATGTGACAGGGATGTGACAGGGATGGGACAGGGATGGGGACAGGGATGTGACAGGGATGGGGACAGGGATGGGGACAGGGATGGTGACAGGGATGGGGACAGGGATGTGACAGGGATGAGGACAGGGATGCGACAGGGATGGGGACAGGGATGGGGACAGGGATGGGGACAGGGATGTGACAGGGATGTGACAGGGATGGGGACAGGGATGTGACAGGGATGTGACAGGGATGGGACAGGGATGTGACAGGGATGTGACAGGGATGTGACAGGGATGGGGACAGGGATGTGACAGGGATGGGACCGGGGCTCGGGGGTCACCTCCCTGTCCCCTCCGGGGAGGGACCTGGGGGTGACACCTGCCCTGCACCCCCGGAATGCGTCTCAAAGTTTGGATTCCATCATCTCGGGGGCCTTTCCCATCCTGAGAGCGGCTCCGGGAGTTTTTCTGTGCGTGGTTCTGGGGAAGGTCCGGGGGATGCTCCAGCCCCGGGGGATGCTCCAGCCCCGGGGATTCTCTGCCCGCGGTCCCGTCCTGGCCCCTCCGGAGGTCCCCGGGCGGCGCCGCCGAGGCCGCGGCGAGTTCGGCCCGAGTTTGGTCCGGTGCCCGGGCGGGGAGGGAGCAGAGGACGGAGGGACGGACGGAGGGACGGACGGCGGCGGCCGGGCGGTGTCTGCGCGTCCGTCCGGCCGCACCAGGAAACCCAACACCGCCGCGGGAGGGGAGGGGGGGACAAAAGCTGCGCTGTCCCCTCCTGCGGCGCGGCTATAAAACCTCCTGAAAACTCCCGAAACGTCCCCAAACCTCCTGAGCCCCCCGAAACCTCCCGGGGGCCTCCGCCTGCCCGCAGCGAGGGGGTAAGTGGGGCACCGACCCCCGATGTACC
>CM063632.1:2441983-2562326 GCA_032357785.1 Periparus ater
CCCAAATCCCCCCAGGGTGGGAGTTTTGTCCCCGTTTTTGTCTCTCCGGTCCCTGAGGCAGCTGAGGGACACTTGGGGCTGGAAGGAGCCGGTTCCCTTCCCGGCTCCCGCACTCGTGCCCGGGCCACGCCGCCACCGAAACAGCTCCGTTACACAACGGGGAGCGGCGACGGGAACCAGAAATCGCTGCCAGGCGACTGGAAAACAGAAAAAAGCCTCGTCTCGACAGCAGCCCCGCGGCCGAGCCCCGCTGGCTCCCGGACACCCCTGGGGACGCTGCCAGGAGCGGCGCGGGTGGCACCTGGCAGCGCCACCTGCCCCGGGTCCCCAGGGGTTCTCCCGGCCCAGGTGGTCCCTGGCCGGCCCCACGGGCACGTTTTGCTCCTCCTCGCCCGGCCCGGCCCCCGTGGCAGCTCCCGGGGTTTCCTTTCTCCTCCTTTGCTCCTTTCCCAGCGGTGCCGCCCCGGCCGGGTGTGTCCAGGCCGGGTATAAATTCCAGGGCCTGGCTCCGGCTCCCCTTCCTCCCTCCCGTCCTCCCGTGTCCCGTCCGAGCTCTCGGTGAGTCCGTTCGCCCCCTCTCTCCCCTCTCCAGATGTTCCCCAGATGTTGCCGCATCCCCCGGCAGGGAGCGGGAGGTTCCCGCTGGGAATTCGGGTTTCACCTGCCAGGGCTGGAAAAGCTCCTGAGCTCCTGCCCGAGGGGCTGCGGCCTCCCCGCTTTTCCCTCTGCTCGGGAGAGTCCCAGCCCGGCCGGAGCGGGGAGCGGGAACCGGGGACAGAACCGGGGAGGAACCGGGGACAGAACCGGGGACAGAACCGGGGAGGAACCGGGAGGGAACCGGGGAGAGAACGGGGGGAAACCGGGGAGAGAACCGGGGAGAGAACCGGGGAGGGAAGCGGGGGAGAACCAGGGCGCATCCCGGGATGTTCTGGGGGCTGGGCGGGTCCTGAGGATTCCGAACTCCGGTGTCCCGTCCCTCTGTCCCCAGGTTGCCGCTGTCGCCATGGAGTGTCCCCTGGAGCAGGCGCTGGCCGTGATGGTCGCCACCTTCCACAAGTACTCGGGCAAGGAGGGCGACAAATACAAACTGAGCAAGGCGGAGCTGAAGGAGCTGCTCCTGAAGGAGCTGCCGAGCTTCAGCGTAAGCGCCGCATCCCCCGGCAATCCCGGGAATCCCGGGACGCGCAAACCGCGAGTTTAAACCCCGCTTTTCCCTCCCCCCCGGGCAGAAACAAACCAGCGAGGCGAGTTTACAGAAGCTCATGAGCAACCTGGACAGCAACAGCGACAGCGAGGTGGATTTCCAGGAGTACGTGACCTTCCTGGCCTGCATGGCCATGATGTGCAACGACTTCTTCCAGGACCTGCCGGACAAGATGCCGCGCAGGAAGTGAGGGCAGGGCCCTGCCACCGCTCTCTGGGTTGTCCTCCCGATGCCATTTCAATAAATTTTGATTCGAACCAAGCGTTTTGTGCCGTCTCTCCCCGGGGCGCGGGGGTTGTGGCTGGGGGAAGCCCCCGCTCGCCCTCCGCCGGGCCGGGAGGGATCCCGGGCTGTGTCTGGCTCTGCCCCGGGGCGGATTCTGCGCTCCCCGAGGCCTCCGAGCCGCCCCCGGGGCCGCTCCCCGGCAGCCACGCCGGGCTGAGTCAGCCGTGCCCGGCCGCTGCTGCCCTGCGCTCCCGGGAGCTGCTGAACCCCGCCGGGGAGCGCCCGGGGCTGGGATGGCCGTGATCGGTGCTCGGGGTCTGTCCCTCAGCTGTCCCCGTGGCAGGCGCGACCCTCGCCCCCTCCCCAGCCCCGGTGCCGCGGGGTTTCGGCCGCGTTCCTGCCCGGGGCGCGGTTGTGCCGCTTCCCGCTGCTCCGGGCTTGGGGCACAGCCCTGAGGTGATGAGGGAGCTTTTCCAGTCCCTGTGATCCCGGGATTCCAAGGTTTAGGGAAAAAACCCAAATCCATCCCTCCAGGCTCAGCGGATCCCCAGAGAACGGGGCTGCAGCGCTGGCCGGGCACGCGGGTTCCGGGGGATTTGGGGGATTTGGGGCAGAAATGGCAGCAGGAGGAGCCACAGTGAGCGCCTGTCCCTCCCTCCCTCCCTCCCTCCCTCCCTCCCTCCCTCCCTCCCTCCCTCCCTCCCTCCCTCCCTCCCTCCCTCCCTCCCTCCCTCCCTCCCTCCCTCCCTCCCTCCCTCCCTCCCTCCCTCCCTCCCTCCCTCCCTCCCTCCCTCCCTCCCTCCCTCCCTCCCTCCCTCCCTCCCTCCCTCCCTCCCTCCCTCCCTCCCTCCCTCCCTCCCTCCCTCCCTCCCTCCCTCCCTCCCTCCCTCCCTCCCTCCCTCCCTGTCCCCATGGCTCACAGCTGTCCCTGTCCCCTCTCTGTCCCCACGGCTCACAGATGTCCCTGTCCCTGTCCCCACGGCTCACAGGTGTCCCTGTCCCTGTCCCCATGGCTCACAGATGTCCCCTCTCTGTCCCCATGGCACTCAGGTGTCCCTGTCCCTGTCCCCACGGCTCACAGATGTCCCTGCTCTGTCCCCACGGCTCACAGGTGTCCCTGTCCCTGTCCCCATGGCTCACAGCTGTCCCTGTCCCCTCTCTGTCCCCACGGCTCACAGGTGTCCCTGTCCCTGTCCCCATGGCTCACAGATGTCCCTGTCCCCATGGCACACAGGTGTCCCTGTCCCCTCCCTGTCCCCATGGCTCACAGGTGTCCCTGTCCCTGTCCCCATGGCTCACAGGTGTCCCTGTCCCTGTCCCCACGGCTCACAGGTGTCCCTGTCCCCTCTCTGTCCCCACAGCTCACAGGTGTCCCTGCTCTGTCCCCATGGCTCACAGATGTCCCTGTCCCCATGGCTCACAGGTGTCCCTGTCCCCTCCCTGTCCCCATGGCTCACAGATGTCCCTGTCCCCATGGCTCACAGCTGTCCCTGTCCCTGTCCCCATGGCTCACAGATGTCTCTGTCCCCTCTCTGTCCCCATGGCTCACAGATGTCCCTGTCCCTGTCCCCACAGCTCACAGCTGTCCCTGTCCCCACAGCTCACAGGTGTCCCTGTCCCTGTCTCCACGGCACACAGATGTCCCTGTCCCTGTCCCCATGGCTCACAGATGTCCCTGTCCCTGTCCCCATGGCACTCAGGTGTCCCTGTCCCCATGGCTCACAGCTGTCCCTGTCCCCATGGCTCACAGGTGTCCCTGTCCCTGTCCCCATGGCTCACAGATGTCCCTGTCCCTGTCCCCACGGCTCACAGGTGTCCCTGTCCCTGTCCCCATGGCTCACAGGTGTCCCTGTCCCCATGGCTCACAGGTGTCCCTGCTGTCCCCATGGCTCACAGGTGTCCCTGTCCCTGTCCCCATGGCTCACAGATGTCTCTGTCCCCTCTCTGTCCCCATGGCACTCAGGTGTCCCTGTCCCTGTCCCCATGGCTCACAGATGTCCCTGTCCCTGTCCCCATGGCTCACAGATGTCCCTGTCCCCATGGCACTCAGGTGTCCCTGTCCCTGTCCCCACGGCTCACAGGTGTCCCTGTCCCTGTCCCCATGGCTCACAGGTGTCCCTGTCCCCATGGCACTCAGGTGTCCCTGTCCCTGTCCCCATGGCTCACAGATGTCCCTGTCCCTGTCCCCATGGCTCACAGATGTCCCTGTCCCCATGGCACTCAGGTGTCCCTGTCCCTGTCCCCACGGCTCACAGATGTCCCTGTCCCTGTCCCCATGGCTCACAGGTGTCCCTGTCCCCACGGCTCACAGGTGTCCCTGTCCCTGTCCCCACGGCTCACAGATGTCCCTGTCCCTGTCCCCATGGCTCACAGGTGTCCCTGTCCCCATGGCTCACAGATGTCCCTGCTCTGTCCCCATGGCTCACAGCTGTCCCTGTCCCTGTCCCCGTGGCTCACAGATGTCCCTGTCCCTGTCCCCACGGCTCACAGATGTCTCTGTCCCCTCCCTGTCCCCATGGCTCACAGGTGTCCCTGTCCCCTCCCCACGTGGCCCAGCCACGCCCTCACACATCCCCGGGCTTGTCCCAGCCCGTGTCGCTCTCGGGTCACCCGTGTCCCTCTGCGTGTCCCTTTCCCGGCAGGGACCTGCCCGTCCCCATCCCAAACCCCTTTGTCTCCCTCTTTTGCAATTCCGTCTTTTCCCGGCAGCGGTTCCCGGGCTGCTCGGGAGATGTTTCACCACCGCTGCCATTCCCACTTCCCAAAATCCTCAATGGCCAAAAATCTGAATCCTGCGGCTCCTCCCCAGCCGCCTCCAGACAAACCGGGGTTTGCAGCTCCTGCTGGGCACTGGGAATACTGGGAGGGCTCCGTGTGGGGCACTGGGAATACTGGGAGGGCTCCGTGTGGGGCACTGGGAATACTGGGAGGGCTCCGTGTGGGGCACTGGGATCCCCCCGGGACTGGGGGCACAGCATTTGCCAATGCCCTGGGTTGTCACCAGGCAGCAATTCCAGCTGCTGGGAAGTGCCACCTCCCGGGACCGGCTGGCAGAGTCCCGACACTTGGAGTCCCTGGGATCGGGGGGAATGTCCCCATGGAGGGGTGGGATGTGCCGGCCACATCCAGCAGCCAAATTCTCCAAAAACATCGCCCACAACCGATCAGAACCAGCGTCATCCCGCTGGAGACCCCCAGACTGAAAAGTTCCTCTGCCAACACCTCCCTCGAACGCTGGGGGAATGTTCCGGAAAAGCCCCTGGGCCATCGCTGACCCCGGGACCGCCCTCGCCAATGTCATTTTTGGCGTTTCCTTGTTTTGCCTGACGAGTTTGGGGCTTCCCCTCCCTGGAGAAGAGTTCCTGGAGCCGGGTGAGAAACCCGAAATTCTCAGCTGGGCGTGCTGCGCTGCCTTGCACAATTCCCGGGGTCATTGCCCCGCAGGGGAGCGGAGGCTGCGGCCCCGGGAGGGTATAAAAGGTGTCGTTCCCAGCCGAGCATCACTGCATCCATCCCTGCTCCTCCCGCAGAGCCCAGAGCTCCTCCAAGGTGAGCAGCTCCTTCCAGCCGGAGCCCCTGGGATGAGCAGACGGCCATCCCGGGGTTCCATCCAAGGTTTGTGTCCTTTGTCCCTTCCCAGCAGGATGAAAACCGACCTGGAGCTGGCGCTGGAATGCGCCGTCAATGTTTACCACCGGTACGCGGCGCGGCGCCCCATCGATGACTACCTGAGCAAGAACGAGTTCTCCGAGCTGCTGAAGGACACGGCCCAGCCTTTCCTCCGGAACACGGCCCCGGTGAGGCCCCGGAGCCCCGGGATGGGCTGGGGGGGAAGGGGCCGGGGGATCCCCTCGTTCCGGGGGTGTTGGGCGGGGACAGCTCCCGGCAGGGTCAGGTCTCACCCTGGACGCTTCCAGGGATGGAGGAGCCGAGCGCTGCGGGATCCCTGGGGGTGGAGGAGCTCGGGAGCTTCCCCAAAAGGGATTTTTGGGGTTCAGGCCGAGCTGACTCTGCTCCCCGCTTGTCCCCCCGCAGCCCAACACCAGCACCGACAGCTACATCAGCCAGCTCTTCACCAAAGCCGACGCCAACCACGACGGACGCCTCAAATTCACCGAGTTCCTGACCACGCTGAGCCTCGTGGCCATCGATGCCCACAACAGGTCCCACGAGGGCCCCGGTGCTGGCCACGGCCACGGCCACGGCCAAGGCCACGGGCACCGTCACTGAAAGCTCTCCCACGCCGGCTGAGCCCCGGGACTCCGCGTGGAGCCTCAGCCCCTGCCCGGAACCAAAGCTTTGTCACCTGCTCCTGCTCGGTGGCATTGAAATAAAATCTCTTCCTCTGAGCACCAAACCCAGCTGTGTTCCGTGTCCTGCTGCCACATCCTGGGGGTGTCAAATCCCGGGGGTGTCACATCCTGGGGGGTCACATTCGAGGGGTGTCACATCCCGGGGGGTCACATCCTGGGGGGTCACATTCGAGGGGTGTCACATTCTGGGGGTGTCACATTCTGGGGGTGTCACATTCTGGGGGCGTCACATCCCAGGGGGGTCAAATCCCGGGGGGTCACATTTGAGGGGTGTCACATCCCGGGGGGTGTCACATTCTGGGGGTGCCACATACCGGGGGGGTCACATTCTGGGGAGTCACATTCGAGGGGTGCCACATCCCAGGGGTGTCACATTCTGGGGGTGTCAAATCCCATGGGTGTCACATCCCGGGGGGGTGTCACATTCGAGGGGTGTCACATCCCAGGGGGTGTCACATTCTGGGGGTGTCACATCCTGGGGGGTCACATTCGAGGGGTGTCACATCCCGGGGGGGGTCACATTCTGGGGGCGTCACATCCCAGGGGGGTCAAATCCCGGGGGGGGTCAAATCCTGGGGGGTCACATTCGAGGGGTGTCACATCCCAGGGGGTGTCACATTCTGGGGGTGTCAAATCCCATGGGTGCCACATCCCGGGGGGTGTCACATTCTGGGGAGTCACATTCGAGGGGTGCCACATCCCAGGGGTGTCACGTCCCGGGGGGTGTCACATTCTGGGGGTCTTAAATCCCAGAGGGGGTCACATTCTGGGGTGTCACATTCTGGGGGTGTCGCATTTCGAGGCTGCCACATTTTGAGGGTCTCCCATTCCAAGGGTGTCACATTTTGAGGGTGCCCCATCCCAGGGGTGTCACATTCTGGGGGTGTCACATCCCGAGGGTGTCACATTCTGGGGGTGTCACATCCCAGGGGTGTCACATTCTGAGGGTGTCACATCCCAGGGGTGTCACATTCTGGGGGTGCCCCATCCCAGGGGTGTGTGGGACGTTTTTGCAACCCCCCAAAACAACCACGAGCAAGGAACGAGGCCGAGGGGTTCCGAGGGCTCCGGGGGTTCCGGGGGCTCCGTCCTGGGAGCCGCTCAGAGCAGCGGCCGCTCCGCAGAAGGAGTCAAACATTTCACGGCTGGGGACACCTCCCCGAGGTCACCACACACCTAAAAAAGCCACCGCGGGCTCCTGGGGACAGAAACGGGAGTGCAAAAGAGCTGGATCGGTCAGTGAGGGGACACTGAGGGGACACCCACAGCTCCAGGAGGGTCCCACAGCTCCAGGAGGGTCCCACAGCTCCAGGAGCCTGTCCCGGGTGAAGCCAGCGGGGTTGGGGCGGGCTGGGCATCGCCTGCTGCCTCCCCCTCGGGTTTTAGGGAAAAACCGGGAAAATTGGGAAAGGGGCAGCGTGTGGGAGCTGCAGCGGAGCATCAGCCGCTCTCCCTGCCAGCTGGGGAACCGGGATGCGGATTGGGATTGGTGAAAATCCATTTTGGGGTGGGGGACACTCCCAAAGGAGCGGGAAACAAAAGCAGCAGTGAAATGAGTCAGGGATACCGGAATCAAATCCCTGCAATGCCCTGGGGACACAGGAACATCTCCAAACAGGGCTGGGCACCCCGGGCTGGGCTGGTCCTTCCCCCTTCCTCCCACCCATTGTCGGATTTTAAATCTCCCCATTGTCTGCCCCTTCTCGTCCCTGACACGCGTGACACGGAGGTGACAATTGCAAAACACGCGGCAGTTCCTGCACCAGCCAGAGAAGACCCTGATTTGGGTTTTCTTCTGGTTTTGTGCCCAGTTTCCTCCAGAAAAACCTCTGGAGCGAGAGCAGAGGTCTGGTACAAACAGAAAACAATGGAAAATATTCTGGAAAACAAGTTATAAAATACTGCTGCGCTGTCTTGGGCGGTGTCCAGCCAGCTGGGCTGGTAGAAAACAGAAATCACATTAAAAACCCGTCCAGGGGACAAAGCCATCCCTGTTTCCAGGAGACACAACCCTGTGTGCTCCTGCAGCAGAAGGAAAATGTGCAAATTTCTGGTGGCGTTGCAAAACTCCCCAAGTTTTGGCAACTTCTCGAGCGGCCTTGGCCTCGCCGTGACAAAGCCGGGGTTTTTCCCCTCCCTGAGCCCTGTCAGAGGTGATGGAGGGGACAAGGAGAACATTTCCAAAGGCCGGTGGGTGCAACCAGGAACTGCCGAGCTGAGGAATGAGGCCGGGAGGGGCTGCGGGGTTCCCACCTGGCAATTTCCAGGTGCGGGAAATGGGAGCTCAAGCCGATGCTTGTGGCAGGTGTGTCACCAGCTCTGATGAAAGAGGACCTCAGACAGGTATAAAAGAGCTGGTCCAGGCTCCTGGGTCACACCGACAGATCCATCCCCTGCAGAGCCTCCTTGGAGCCCAGGGTGAGTAGGACAAGGATGGTCCTGGAAGGGAGAGCGATGAGGGAGAAGAGGTTTGGGATGCGGCCTCAGCCCAGGGCGATGGATTCTCCTCGGGGTGGAGCAGGAGGTCGGTTTGGGTTGGAAAACGAATTCCTGGCGTTTTGGTGCCATCCTTGGTGGAGGCAGCGCTAATTCTGAACCCCCGGTGGCCTGACCCTGCTGCCCTCACCTGAAAAGCGTCCCCAGGAGTGTGGGAAGGAGCTGCTTCCCTGGAAAAGCCCAACTGGAGCCGGATCCCGGCGATTTCCCCAAATCCCCTCATTTTCTGCTCCTCACCAGGGAGCTGAAGGTGCCCCGGGCTCAGCCCCAGCAGGACGAGGCTCCAGGAGCGGCTGCCGCCGGTTTTTGTCTCCTCTCACGGCTCCGAGGTTTGTCCTGCAGGTTCCTCCGGAGCTCAGCCATGTCCTCCAGCAGCCACAGCCACGGGAGCCGGCAGTTCCCCGGGAATTGCACCTTGGAGAGGGCCCTGCAGACCGTGGTGGACGTTTTCCACCAGCACAGCATCCGCCAGGGCGAGATCGACCTGCTCAGCCTCGGCGACTTCAGGACGCTGCTGACGGAGCAGGCGCCGACCTTCCTGGGGAGCTGTGTGAGTGTGGGGGGACGATCCCCCAGGATGGGGAACGGGGCTGGGGGCTCCTGCTGACCCCCAGATGGGGCTCAGCCCTCCTCTTCCTCCTGCTGCAGGGTTTGGGACAAAAACCCTGTCCCCAAATGGGGTCTGGGACAAAACCCTGTCCCCAAATGGGGTCTGGGACAAAACCTGTCCTGTAATGGGGTCTGGGACAAAACCCTGTCCCCAAATGGGGTTTGGGACAAAACCCTGTCCCCAAATGGGGTTTGGGACAAAACCCTGTCCCCAAATGGGGTTTGGGACAAAAACCCTGTCCCCAAAAGGGGTCTGGGACAAAACCCTGTCCCCAAATGGGGTTTGGGACAAAACCCTGTCCCCAAATGGGGTTTGGGACAAAACCCTGTCCCCAAATGGGGTTTGGGACAAAACCCTGTCCCCAAATGGGGTTTGGGACAAAAACCCTGTCCCCAAATGGGGTTTGGGACAAAAACCCTGTCCCCAAATGGGGTTTGGGACAAAACCCTGTCCCCAAATGGGGTTTGGGACAAAACCCTGTCCCCTCTGGGGTTTGGGACAAAAACCCTGTCCCCAAATGGGGTCTGGGACAAAAACCCTGTCCCCAAATGGGGTTTGGGACAAAACCCTGTCCCCAAATGGGGTTTGGGACAAAAACCCTGTCCCCAAATGGGGTTTGAGACAAAACCCTGTCCCCAAATGGGGTCTGGGACAAAACCCTGTCCCCAAATGGGGTCTGGGACAAAACCCTGTCCCCTCTGGGGTCCCAGCCGGGGCTAAGGGAAGGCAGGGGAGGGTCAGGCCATCCTGCAGCTCCCAAACGCTTCCCAGGGCAGGGAAGGAGCTGAAGGCTCCCCCGGGGAGGGACGTGACCCCCCTGTCCTGTCCCCAATGGCAGGAGAGGAACCAGGCTGGATACCTGGAGAAGCTTTTCCAGGAGACCGACCTGAACAAGGACAAGGAGCTGAGCTTTGAGGAGTTCACCATCGTGCTGAGCAAGCTGGCCGATGATGCCCATCGCATCAGCCACGGCTCCGAGCGCTGCGGGCCCGACCAGGACTGAGCCTGGGCACCCGGCAGGGAAGCTTTGGGAATTTGGGAATTGGGCTCTGGCTGCTCCCAGCCTGCTCGGGACAGCCCCGCTCACGGCACAATAAAGAATGGCTTGAGATTCTCCGAGTATTTCCCATCTCCTCACTCCTGAGCCGAGGGGCAGCGCCTGCGGGGTCACCCCGCGGTGACAAAGCTGCTGTTCCCCTGCAAGGACACCTGCAGAGCCACCAGAGTCACCAGCGCCTGTCCCTGTCACCCTCAGCACTGCCCCTTGTCCCCAGAGCCACCAGTGCCTGTCCCTGTCACCCTCAGCACTGTCCCTTGTCCCCACAGAGCCACCAGTGCCTGTCCCTGTCACCCTCTGACCCTCAGCACTGTCCCTTGTCCCCAGAGCCACCAGTGCCTGTCCCTGTCACCCTCAGCACTGCCCCTTGTCCCTGCAGATTCACCAGCACCTGTCCCTGTCACCCTGTGACCCTCAGCACTGTCCCTTGTCCCCACAGAGCCACCAGAGCCACCAGCGCCCATCCCTGTCACCCCCAGCACTGCCCCTTGTCCCTGCAGAGCCACCAGCGCCTGTCCCTGTCACCCCCAGCACTGTCCCTTGTCCCCACAGAGTCACCAGCACCTGTCCCTGTCACCCTGTGACCCCCAGCACTGCCCCTTGTCCCCACAGAGCCACCAGAGCCACCAGCGCCTGTCCCTGTCACCCCCAGCACTGTCCCTTGTCCCCACAGAGCCACCACAGCGGTGCCAGCACTGACCACCCACAGCCTGGGGGCTCAGCCCCGGCTCAGGGACCCCCCCAGTGCCACCCCCCGTGCCCCACCCTTGTCCCCCCGCCACCCCCGGGGTGCTCAGAGTGAGCCAAGGAGGTTTCCTGAGGTTGCACCCGAAGGCTGCAACGCCGGCCCCGCGTTGTGAAACGTCCCCCGATTGTCCCCAGACGCTGTGGGCAGCAGAACCCCCCGGTTGTGAAAGCAGAGCTCCCCTCGGGCCGGGGCTGGGGGGCGGAATCACAGCACCCCGGGGTGATTCCACTGGGAGAGACCCCCAGGATGGAGCCCAAGCTGTCCCTTGTCCCCAGCCGGTCACTCAGAGCGATGTCCGGCCCTTCCCTGGACACCTCCGGGGACGGGGAGTCCAAACCTCCCTGTCCTGAGCGCCCTTTCCAGGAGGAAATTCCCGCTGGAAGCCCAGGGCTGAGGCTCTTCCATGCTCTGGAGCTCCTGGACTCATCCCAGACCCGTCTGGGGCTTTGTTTTGGTCCCCACTTGGTGTCCGAGGCTTGAGCAAACCCCAGAGGAGCGAGCTGAGCCAGCAGTCAGCTCATTTTAATGAGGAAACGCTGGAAAATCTCATTTTGCTCCCAAACTCGGCAGCTCTGAGCTGCCAGACCAACAACAACACAAAAAATCCACGGGGTGAGGACCGAGCCCTGGGAAAGTGGGGAAGGGGGAAAATAAATAAAAATAAAAATGAGATAAAACGCGCTTTTGAGCCAGAGCTGGGCTGGGGAGGAGCCGGGGGGGAAATGGAGCTGCTGGAGCTCTGCAGGGCTGGGAACACGCCCGGGTCACCTTTCCCTGCAGGTGACACCGCTGTCACACTCGGCGCTCGGCTCCGGGGAGGTTGGAGCCGCCGGGTTTGGAGGTTTTTTCCACGCTCAGGGGTTTTGGGAAGCCGTGGATGAGCTTTGGGGATGAGCTGGTTGGAGCAGGGCAGGGACGGAGCCGCGGGAACCACAAAAGGAGGGAAATTGTGGGAGAATCCCAAGGGAAAGGGGTTTGGGATTGGGATTTTGCCAGGAGCTGCTGCTGAATCTCGGCAGGTGAGGGGACAGGGCCACCCCCACCCGAGCCCGGACCACCCCGACCTTGCGGGAAAAGCCACAGAGGAACCGCCCCGGAGCCTTGAGCAACCCCAGGGAGCTGCGGGGCTGGAACGGGGACATTTCCCAACGGGCCGGGCTATAAAGAGACCCCGCGGTGACACCGGCCCCAGGGGACCTCACCACCGTGACAGGATGAGCAAGGCAAGTCCGGGGGCAGCTGGAGGTGTCCCTGCTCTTTTCCAGGTCCTGGGATCCTCGGGGAGCTTCTCTTCACCCCAGCGCCGGGTCCTGGCTGAGCGAAAGCGTCTCCAGGGGCCGTGAGGAGAGAGGGATTCACCTGGGAGAGGTTCCTGACCACCAAAGAGGCTCCTGGATGTCTGAGCTGCGGCCCCACTGAGGGTTTTGGGGTGTTATCAGATGCTCTGTGTCCCCACTGAGGGTTTTGGGGTGTTATCAGATGCTCTGTGTCCCCACTGAGGGTTTTGGGGTGTTATCAGATGCTCTGTGTCCCCACTGAGGGTTTTGGGGTGTTGTCACCTGCTCTGTGTCCCCACAGAGATTTTTTTTGGGGTGTTATCAGCTGCTCTGGTTGATTTATCAGCAGAGCCAGGCTTAGACAATTTTGGGGTTTTGGGGACAAATCTCAGCTCTCGTTTGTGGGTGCGCAGGGCAGAGGCAGCGAGGGCCTTCCTGAGGGTCCTGGGAGGAAACTCCAACAGCTCCTGCTCATCCCCAGCCAAGGGATGAGCTGTGTCCTGATCCCGATCCTGATCCTGATCCTGATCCTGATCCTGATCCTGATCCTGATCCTGATCCTGATCCTGATCCTGATCCTGATCCTGATCCTGACCCCGATCCCGGTGGGTTATCCCAGGGTTTTCCTGGACATTTTGTCTCTCCCCCAGGGCCAGCAGAGCCAGGAGCCGCTGTCGGAGCTGGAGAAGGCCATGGACATCATCATCGATGTGTTCCACCAGTACTCCCGGCGGGAGGGGGACAGGGACACCCTGAGCAAGAAGGAGCTCAAGCTGCTGATTGAGAAGCAGCTGGCGAATTACCTCAAGGTGAGGGGGCCCCGGGGTTGGGATTCACCCCCTCCCCACTCGGCTCTCCTGCCCAACCACCCCCCGCGAACCTTCTTGTGAAGGAACCCTCTCAGCTCTGGGTGAACCCGCGGCCCCTCATCCCCTTCTCCGCAAAAAATCAGCTCAAAAATCTCCTTTTCACCCCCTCCAAATCCCTTTTATTTTTAAATTTTGGAACTCACTTAAAGCCAAAGGAAAGATTTTCCCAGCCAGGGGGAATTTTGAGATTTTTGAGCTGCAGACGAGGGGGTTTTGCCCTCCTCACCCTCCTCCTCCTCCCTGGCAGCACGTGAAGAGCAAGGCCACCATCGAGCAGATCATGAAGGACCTGGACGTGAACAAGGACGCCCAGCTCAGCTTCGGGGAGATGATGCTGCTGGTCACCCGTGTCACCTGCGCCACCCACGAGCACCTGCACGAGGTGGAGGAGCACCAGCACCACCAGCACCAGCACCACCACTGAGGCTCCTTCCCTCCCTCCGAGGGATCTCCCCGCTTGGAAAAGGCTCCGGAGCCCAAATCCCGCCCGGAGCCGCCGCTCCCTGCCCGGCCCCCTCCTTCCTCCCTCCCTCCCCGCGCCGCGCTTTTGCTGCCGAATAAAGATTTACCCGAGGCTCTCCTGTGTCCCTCTGGCTTTTCCGGGGCTTTTCTCTCCTCCAAGAGGGTGAATCCACCTCTGGGACGGGCTGTGGGTTCCCAGGGCTGGGGTGGATGCCTGAGAATTTGGGATTGCACCAGGGTTTGATGGGTTTTTGCATTTCCAGTTGGGAAAAAAACCCCAAAAATCATATTTTAGTCTGGAAACTCTCCAGAGGTGTCCCAAGCCTGAGCTGTGGTGCTGGGCAGGAGCTGGGAGGGAGGATGGGGAGGGATGAGCACTATTTCCTGGAGGAAAACCCTTTTTTGGGCATTTTAGCTCCACAGGTGGGGGATGAACACGTTAAGTTTTGGGCAGCTGCTCTCTGCGTGGACAAGAACGAGAAAAAACCCCAATTCCTCACTCAGAACCCCCCAAATCTGCAGAAAAAAAATTATAAAAATGTTCATTTGTTAAACATCAGCTGCTTTCCAGAGGGAAACACGGATGGAGCCGCTGAGCAGCTCCCCGGGCTCCTGATTTCCAAACCCCTTTTGGGGCAGGAAAAGCAGCTCCGTGATGATTTCCCAAGGCTGACTCAAAGCCCTGAAATCGCCCAGCTCCGGGAAGGAACCTTCCAGAAACTTCCCCAAAGCAGCAGAGCTGAAGCAAGACCCCAACCCCCCTGTCCGGCTCGCACGAATTTGCTTCACCCCCAGCTTGCTTCAGCTTCCTCCGGAGCCGCTTTTGACACCCCGAAATGTCAAATTCCTCCCGGGCCAGCCCAAAGGAGCAGCGGCCCCTCAGCTCTGCACCCCAAAACGGGCCAGGAGCCCAAAAACGGGGCAGGAGCCCAAAAACGGGGCCGGAGCCCCAAAACGGGGCAGGAGCCCCAAAATGGAGCAGGAGCCCAAAAACGGGCCAGGAGCCCCAAAAACGGGGCAGGAGCCCCAAAACGGGGCCGGAGCCCCAAAACGGGGAAGGAGCCCCAAAAACGGGCCAGGAGCCCCAAAACAGAGCAGGAGCCCCAAAACGGGGCAGGAGCCCAAAAACGGGGAAGGAGCCCAAAAACGGGGCAGGAGCCCCAAAACGGGGCAGGAGCCCCAAAACGGGGCAGGAGCCCAAAAACGGGGCCGGAGCCCCAAAACGGGGAAGGAGCCCAAAAACGGGGAAGGAGCCCAAAAATGGAGCAGGAGCCCCAAAAACGGGCCAGGAGCCCCAAAACAGAGCAGGAGCCCCAAAACGGGCCAGGAGCCCCAAAACGGGCCAGGAGCCCCATCCCGCAGCGTTTTGGGGTCTCTGCGGCCCCGGGGGGAGCCCCCACATCCCCGGGGAGCGGAGAGAGCTCGGGAGCAGCCTTGGGGACGGGGATTTTCAGCAGATCAGGGTTTTTGGGGGGCTCAGCCCCTCTGTCCCCGCACAAACCCCCCCGGGATGGAGGCAGGAGCCGGCTCGGTGTTGCTGTCACCGGATATTTGTCAACCCTGGAGCTGCAGCCGGCGCTGGGGGGGCTCCTGTTGTGTCACCCCGGGGCTGCCGGGCAGGAGGGGACAGAGAGCGACCCCTCCCCAAGCCCCAAATCCACATCGGGACGGTTTCATCCCCAGCCGTCCTTTTCCAGGGTTGCGGGATCGGGAGCCCCGGGCTCCTGCTGCCACCTCGTGGGACGCGACATCGCGGAGCGGGGACACTCCCAGAGGCCACCAGCTCCTGCCTGCGACCGCCCCGAGCCCGGATTCCCCCCGCTCCTCTCGGAAATAAATCGGATTTCTGTGCCGGAATCGGGCCCCGCAGGTTTTGTGAGGCCACGAAGCCGTTTTTAAATATCCCAAAATCCTCGACCTGGGACTGGATCAGAGCCTGGACCCGGCCATGGATCCATCAGGGCTGGGTCAGAGCCTGATCCTGTTCCTGGATCCACTGGGGATGGATCAGAACCTGATCCTGTCCCTGGAGATCCACTGGGGATGGATCAGAGCCTGATCCTGTCCCTGGAGATCCACTGGGGCTGGATCAGAGCCTGATCCTGTCCCTGGAGATCCACTGGGGCTGGATCAGAGCCTGATCCTGTTCCTGGATCCACTGGGGATGGATCAGAGCCTGATCCTGTCCCTGGATCCACCGGGGATGGATCAGAGCCTGATCCTGTCCCTGGAGATCCACTGGGGATGGATCAGAGCCTGATCCTGTCCCTGGATCCACCGGGGATGGATCAGAGCCTGATCCTGTCCCTGGATCCACTGGGGATGGATCAGAGCCTGATCCTGTCCCTGGAGATCCACTGGGGATGGATCAGAGCCTGATCCTGTCCCTGGAGATCCACTGGGGATGGATCAGAGCCTGATCCTGTCCCTGGAGATCCACTGGGGATGGATCAGAGCCTGATCCTGTCCCTGGAGATCCACTGGGGATGGATCAGAGCCTGATCCTGTCCCTGGATCCACCGGGGATGGATCAGAGCCTGATCCTGTCCCTGGAGATCCACTGGGGCTGGATCAGAGCCTGATCCCGGCCGTGGGATGAGCAAGGAGTGACTCTCCCATGGGTGACCCCTCGGTGTCCCCGGGTGTCCCCACGCTGCCAGCTCAGGGCTCCTGACCCCGGCTCTGCTGCCCTGGCCCGAGCTGGGTCCAGTCCGGGACATTTGGGACAGCCCAAAAATAAGATTAAACCGCTTTTTTTTTATTCCCGCAGGAATTTCTCTGCTCTGTGACATTTCCCAAACTTTTCCCACGCGCTCACAAACCCCTTGGGCTGTAGAGAGGGGAAAATAAAACACATTTTGGGGATGTTAAACGCAGAGTTTGGCTTTTCTGGCAATGCAAGGAGGCGCAGAGCCCTGACCTACATACACCTCTGCAGGTGAGCTGTAAACATCCTCGGAGCAGCAGGATAAGGAGGGAGGATCCCTGGGAAGGGAACAGGACTGACCGGAAGGAATCCTGTCCTCCTCCCACTCCCGGGATCCTGCCAGGAGCCGCTCGGGGCTGCTCCCACCAGTCCCCACCATCCCCGGCTGGCGCAGGTGAGGCTCCGCCGGTGGCTTTTGGGTTTGTTGGGAGCTTTTTGTGTTTGCGGGGCTTGGTTTGGAGCGGGTTTTACCCGGCAGGGCTCAAGCTGGACGGGATCAGCCCCGGGCAGGAGGTTGGACGCGCTTTCCTCGCCTGCTGGAGGTGATTCATTCACCCCTCGAGTGCCTGGATGGTTCCAGCGAGCAGCTCCCCTTTAATTTCACCAGGGAAAGTGGAGAAATGAAGGGAATCGAGGTGAAAGTCCTCGGAGAGGCCGGGGAAGGAAATCTCCTTTTTACCCGCGGTGGAATTGGATGAAACACAGGAAGGCTGAGCGGGATGTTTGGGAATGCTGGAAGGGAACGCGGGGATTTTCCCTGGCAGAGGCGGCGGCCTCAGGTTCTGCTCCTCTCCAGGATGTCCAGGCTGATCAAAGCCATCACTGACATGATGCAGAGCTCCCAGGGCAGCGCCAGGAAGGGCAAAAAACCGGAGCCCTTCAGCAGGAGCGAGTTCAAGAAGCTGATCCAGCAGGAATTGGCTCCTGTCAAGGTGACAGCGGCGGCTGCAGGGGGGGAAAGGGGGTGGGAAAGGTTCTGGGGGGTGTTTTGGGGTCTGAGGGGGTCTGCAGCATCCAGCTCACATCCAGGGCTGGGCTGGGCTCTCTCCACCCTTCCGTTTTCCCTGGCTTTGTGCTCTGTTTGTTGTTTTTCTCTGTTTGTTTGGCTCTGCACGCCTGGCGCTGGGATTTGGGCGTCCCCCAGCCCTGGGGATGGGGGGTCCCGGCCCTTCCCCGCCCCGGGAGGGGCTGACGGGGTCCTGTCCCCGCAGAGGTCCCCGAGCAGCAGGTACAGACCCATCCCGCGGCCCTCGGACCCCGACACCGAGCCCATGAACAAGGAGAGGGCTCCAGGCAAGCCCTGCGTGTACTGAGAGCCCCCGGCTGCTCCTGGAGCCCGCGGGGAGCAGGTGGGGGACAGAAAGGGACAGCTCGGGGATGGGGACACCCCAGGGATGGGGACAGGTCGGGGATGGAGACACATCCTGGGATGGGGACACCTCTGGGGATGGGGACACCTCGGGGATGGGGACACCCTAGGGATGGGGACAGCTCTGGGGATGGGGACACCTCTGGGATGGGGACATCTTCGGGGATGGGGACAGCTCGGGGATGGGGACACCCCCGGGATGGGGACACCCCCGGGGATGGGGACACCTCGGGCATGGGGACACCCTTGGGGATGGGGACACCTCCAGGGATGGGGACACCTCGGGGATGGGGACACCTCTGGGATGGGGACATCTTCGGGGATGGGGACAGCTCGGGGATGGGGACACCCTCGGGGATGGGGACAGCTCTGGGGATGGGGACAGCTCGGGGATGGGGACACCCTTGGGGATGGGGACACCCCCGGGGATGGGGACACCTCTGGGGATGGGGACAGCTCGGGGATGGGGACACCTCGGGCATGGGGACAGCTCTGGGGATGGGGACACCCCCGGGATGGGGACACCTCCAGGGATGGGGACACCCCAGGGACGGGGACACCCCCGGGATGAGGACAGAGCCACCCCCCTGTCCCCGCCAGGGAGCCCAGCCCGCCGGGCAGGGTGGGACGGAGCAGGAGCTGAGCTCCGGAGGGGATTTAATCATCTCTAATTAATTTTGCGCAGTAATTGGGCAGCGATCAGTGCAAAGCAGAGGGGGTTGGAGGGAGGGATCGACTCCCGCCAGGTTTTGGGGTGCCCGTGGCCAACCCCCGTGGTTTTTCCCCCCGCTTTCCGCAGGATCCGTGGGCAGCAGTGGTGGGATCTCCTTCCAGGCTTTTCCAGCTCCTCCAGGCCTGGGAGAAGCGAGACCGTGCCCAGCTCCACCGATTTACCTCCATGAGGCAAAAATATCCCAGATCTCCCCGGCTCCCGATGCTCCAGCGGCGTCTCCCTGCATCCTCCTCATCTCCTGTGCTTTAAAAACGCAGCTTTGAAGGCTTCGGGGGGGTGCTTGGGGCAGATTTTATCTCTTTTTAATTTTTTTTTCCCCTCATAAAAAGCGACGGCTGAAATCTCAACCCCTTCAGGCCGGTTATTAAACGGGGAGAAAGTGAGAAAAAGAAAAAAATAAAATCGCTGCTCAATCGGGCTGGGATGAGCGGGGTAATTATTGACTCAGCGCTTATGAAGCCAGAGCGGCGATTCCTCGGGGGGGGAAAAAAAATCAAGAGTTGGTTGTTGGGAGCTCATCTCCAGCTCCTCTGGAGTCGAGAGGATTCCCACAGGTTTATTTTGCGGGGGTGGACGCCCCAAAATCGCGGCTCAGCTTCAGCCCCGGCTGAGGGGGCTCGGCCGTGCTGATCACGGAGAGGTTTCGGCACTGGAAATACCCCAAAGGCGTTTTTTCCCCGGTTTATTTCCCCTCTTCTCACGTGAACGGTTGTGAGATCACAAAACCGCAATAAAATCTGGATTTTAGGAGCCTCCCGAGGCAGGGGAGTGCTCGGGGAAGCTCCCAGGGTCGGGAGAGGGTTGGGGAAGGGAGAATTTGGGGTCTGGGGGGTCCAGCAGGACACGCAGGGAGATGGGGGGAGGATTTGGGGCTATCTCTGATACCGGGATCCCGCAGCGGGGATCCCCCTGGAATGATCCCCAGGAATGATCCCCAGGAATGATCCCCCAAAAATGATCCCTTGGAATGATCCCCCCAGAAATTGTCCCTTGGAACGATCCCCAGAAATGACCCCCTGGAATGATCCCAGAAATGATCCCCAGAAATGATCCCCTGGAATGATCCACCCAGGAGTGACCCCTCAGGAGGCATGTCATAGGAGTGATCCCCCGGGAATGATCCCCAGGAATGATCCCCAGAAATGATCCCCTGGAATGATCCACAGGAATGATCCCTCAGGAATGATCCCCCAAAAATGATCCCTTGGAATGATCCCCCCAGAAATTGTCCCTTGGAATGATCCCCAGAAATGACCCCCTGGAATGATCCACAGGAATGATCCACAGGGATGATCCCCTGGAATGATCCCAGGGATGATCCCAGGAATGATCCCCTGGAATGATCCCAGGGATGATCCCAGGGATGATCCCCAGTGACCAGAGCATCCCAAGGGTTCTCCAGCTCCGGCACAGGCTGTGCCTTCATCCAGCCCCGGCCTTGCGGTGGAAAACCGGGATGAGAAACTCGGAATCGGCGACCTCGGGGGGTCCTTCCCAACCCCTTCGGCCCCGTGGATCTGAGCTGAAGGAAATTCCGAATTGAAGGAAACAGCGGCTCCAGAGGGATTCAGGGAATGTGACTAAACTTTATTGGGCACCTGGCGGGGCCGCGGGGAAGAACCAGCCGGGCCCGGAGGGCACCGGGCAGGGCTGGGCAGCTCCGGGGAGCCGGGACGGAGCCGCTCCCCGCCCGCCCTTTGCTGCCGGAGCTGTCACTTCATCTTCTGCTGCGGCATCTGCGGCACCTGCTGCTGCTGCTGCTGCTGGCCCTGCATCTGCGGCTTCCCGTGACAGCCACCCCCGGAGCTGTGACAGCCCCCGGAGCTGCCCCCGGAGCTGTGACAGCCACCCCCGGAGCTGTGACAGCCACCCCCGGAGCTGTGACAGCCCCCGGAGCTGCCCCCGGAGCTGTGGCAGCCGCCACCCCCGGAGCTGTGACAGCCACCCCCGGAGCTGTGACAGCCCCCGCTGCTCTGGCGCTGCTGCCGGTGGCACTGGTCCTTGTCCTGGCGGGAGCACATGGCGCTGTGCCGGGCCACCTGCGGGCACAGACGAGCGGCTTTTCCCTCCTGCTCCTGCCCTTCCAGGCGGGAGGAATCCAGCTCTTCCTTCCCCCAGCCTCAGCCGGAGCCCAAATTTCTCCTGGTCCCTTTGGCCAAGGTCGTGCCAACCCTCCAGATCCTCCCTCCATGTCCCCATCCACTGTCCCCATCCTCCTCCTCCCTCCATGTCCCCATCCACTGTCCCCATCCTCCTCCTCCTCCCTCCATGTCCCCATCCACTGTTCCCATCCTCCTCCTCCTCCTCCCTCCATGTCCCCATCCACTGTCCCCATCCACTGTCCCCATCCTCCTCCTCCTTCCTCCACGTCCCCATCTCTGCTCCCTCTCAGCTCC
This sequence comes from Periparus ater, assembly GCA_032357785.1. Classification (NCBI taxonomy): domain Eukaryota; kingdom Metazoa; phylum Chordata; class Aves; order Passeriformes; family Paridae; genus Periparus; species Periparus ater. The sequence goes on from CM063632.1 coordinate 2,462,450, forward strand.
TGGGCTCCCTCCTCTCCCATCCCCTGCTCCCCACCACCCCCAGGACAAATCCCAGCCCCGTTCCAGGCGCGGGGGGTCCAAACTCGTCCCCCCCCCGAGGCTTTGGGAGCCCCCTGCTCTTACCTGAGCTGCTGGTGCAGGGACGAGGCGAGGAAGGGATGAGAGGGAATGAGGATTTTGGGGACAGCAGCGCTTTTATACCTTCCCTGCACACCCCACCTGGAGAAGCAGCCCCTCCCTGTCCCACAGCTCTGCCCGTTCATTTAATTCGCTGGTGGCTTTTTATTTATTTTATTTTTTTTTTTTTCCTCCCCATTCCCCGGGCTCCTGGGGTGACTCACCTGATCCACGCTGGGATTGCCTCTCCTCATAGGTCGCCTTTCCTGTCCACGGAGCTTTAATTGCCGGCTCTGCCCGCGCGGGGCTGGGCTGGGGGAGCCGTGTGGGCGGCCCCGGTTTCCCCAGGTCAGGTTTGGTGTTGATCACACCCGGGGAGTGCTCTGGGTTCAGGGGGGAGATGATGTCTCATCCCTAAATCATCCCTCCAGAACGCCCTGGGCTTCTCCAGGCCTGCAACGCCCCCTAAAAACGGAGATGGGCCCAAAAACAGCTTTGGGAAAGGAGGAAACTCTTCTTTAGCAGGAATTCCCTGGGTGCTGGGAGCTGCTGAGGGGAAATGTCCAGCGGCAGGAGCGGCTCCAGGGAAGGGAACGGAGCTGGGAAGGGGCTGGAGAATCCCTGAGGGAGCTGGGAAGGGGCTGGAGAATCCCTGAGGGAGCTGGGAAGGGGCTGGAGAATTTCTGAAGGGGCTGGAGAATCCCTGAGGGAGCTGGGGAAGCTCAGCCTGGAGAAGAGGAGGCTCAGGGGGAACCTCTGGCTCTGCACAGATCCCCGCCAGGAGGGATCCTGGAATGAGGAATCTTTTCCTGGCTGGTCAGGCCCTCAAACCAGAGAGGTTTGGAGTCTCCATCCCTGGAGGTGCCCAAGGAAGGCCTGGCCGTGACGCTCTGGGCTGGTGACAAGGTGGGATCGGGCACAGCTTGGCCTTGGAGAGCTTTTCCAGCCTCGGGGATTTTGGGATTTGCCTGGATTTCCACGGGCTCGTTCCTCCTGGAACCGGTGAAAACACGGTGGGGCGATGAGGAATCTCCAAGGTTTCCCACCGCTGCCAGGAGGACCACAGGCAGCTGGAATTCTCATTTTTTTTTAAGGAATAAACCCTGCCCTGGCTAGCGATCCACAATTAACAAGGTGATTAATTACGTGGTGGAGTCTCAGCCCTGGAACAATTCCGGATCAGCCGTCCTGGGGTTTTATTCCAGGTGCTGGGACAGCTCCGGTGCTGCCGGGGGAGGAATCCCACGGGAGCCCCCGGCCCCTCCCGGTGCTGCCAGACCCCCGGGACCTTCTCCAGAGCTGCAGGAAAATCCATTTCGCATTTTTCCTGATCCCCAATTAGCTCCTAATTGGCCTGTAAATCCCGGCGCTGTTCTGCACACGGAGAGCTCATGCGAGCCGATAATTTGGGATACTCCCTGTACCTTTCTGCTGCGTGGGCTGGGAATTCTTTAGGACCACGGAGCTTGCTTGGCCCCTTTCTGCTTGGGGAAGACATTTCAGCCATCAAACAGGAAGCAAATAAAGGCTGAAATCCGCATTTTCCCATCTGGGAGCTGCTGTGGTTTTGTCAGTGTGAAAAAGCTTGGGAAACAGCGGCTGGAGAATATTTCCCTTCCTCAGGAGCTCTCCTGGTTTTGATTTGATTGAGGTTTTATGGTGACCCCGGGGAGATGGAGGCTGAGCGGTTCCTGCCACCCAAAACCCACCCGCATTTGCTGGGAAACGGAGGATTTTGGGGAAGGTGGGAGGACAGGGCAGGTGAAGGAGCCAGGTGAGCAACCTGGAGCTTCTTTTGTGTTGCTAAACTTCTGGCACGATCTAGAACAGCGTCAGGGCAAACTGTGCCGGGGTTTGGCTCCTTAATTGGGTTTTGTTCTGGCCTCAGCAGAAATGTGGTCAATGACCTCTGGGGGAAAAAAAAAGACCGGAAGGAATTTTCTGCTCTTGGCATCTCCCCGAGCTCAGCTCCTCGTGTTTTAATTGCTCCGATTTATTAACAATGGGCACCTCTACGTTTTGTGCTTGGCCACCTTCACGTGCCTGGAAAAGGGGTTTGGAAATGGGGGGGCTCAAGAAAAATCCCAGACTCGGAGCCATCCCTGCTCCGAAAACAGGGAGTGAGCTGCTGCCTGCACCCTTTTCAGCAATGCCAGAAATTTCTGATCCTCCTGACGCACTCGAGAACAATCTTATCACGGTAACATCCATTTCATGAATGGCAATACCGGAGCAATAAATTACCCAATTGGTTTTAATTACAAGTTGAGAATAACAGCTCCTTGTGTAAGCGAGCAACGCCCCTGGCACGACCCAGAGCTCTGGCAGGGCCGGGCACCGCGTTTCTAGAAAGGCTGGCTGGAGGTGCCTCCCCCTGGGGAGGAGTTTTGGGGCCAAAAGGCAAAAAAAAATAATAAAAAAGGGGGTTCTTTGTCTTTAGCATTTTTTTTTTTGGCTTAAAACCTCTCCCAAATGATGGATTGTGGCGGCTCAAGTGTAGTCACAGACTGATCCCGACACAGCTGTGCCAGCGTGAGCAGAAAGTTTATTTCAGCATCCACAGAGCAGCTCAGGACAGGTTACAGGATTTGCCAGGGGAGGGGAAGGAAGGGGAGGGACACATTTTCCTGGGAAATTGCTGGGAAATTCGCAAAGCTTTGGGAAGGCGGCGCAGGATCCAGGACATCCCCGTGGATCACCTGCAGCGGGTGGCGCCGTCACTTCATCCTGGAGGACACTTGGTAGATTTGCTGCTGGCACTCCTGCGATGTCCCGTGGCAGGGTCCACCGCTGCTTCCATGGCATCCGGATCCTCCACTGCTCCCATGACAGCCGGATCCGCTGCTCCCGTGGCATCCGGATCCTCCGCTGCTCCCATGACAGCCGGATCCGCTGCTCCCGTGGCAGCTGGATCCACCGCTGCTCCCGTGGCATCCGGATCCGCTGCTCCTGTGGCACCCGGAGCCGCCGCTGCTCCCCTGGCAGCCGGATCCGCTGCTCCCCTGGCAGCAGGACCGTCCCTGCTGGTAGCACTGGTCCTTGTCCTGGCGGGAGCACATGGCTGGAGACCTGCTGGGAAAGCTGCTCCGTGAGTCAAGGCAGTGACCGGGGACGCTGGAAGTGTCCAAGGCTGCGCTGGACGGGATTTGGAGCACCCTGGGCTGCTGGTGGGGTGTCCCTAAAGTCAGCGAGGTGTTTCTAAGGCCCCCTCTAACCGCCCCAACCCTCTGCACGATTCCGTGACCTCATAATTGTGTGGTTCCATGGTTCTAAGCCAAGCTCTCCAACGGCAGCAGGGTTGTCCCCTCTTTGGGCGAACCCTTCTCTCATGCACCCGGGAGAAGTTAAAAGAGCTGGACAGACTCCAGAACGAGACACACAGAGTCCTCAGCCACCCGAGCCAGACATTTTTACATTTTTCTCCTCGGCAGAAGGACTGAGATGGAGACAGGACGTGGAAGAGAAGCTCCCAAGAGCTCAGGGCCGGGGAGAAGCTGGAGAGCATCAGGAGCGCAAAAGTCTGATGGGTCTGGACTCACCTGGAGCAGAAGGAGCTCGAGAGGAGACACCGAGGAGCCGAGACGCTGAGGAAGAACGGCGAGCGAGGGCTTTTAAAGCCTGGCTTGGGCTTCTCCTCCGGAAACGAGATGGGGCCCCACTGGAGGGACCTGATTGCTCAGCACCCCGAGCACTCGGCTAATTGGGAGTTTTTGTGTGGCTGTTTTGACTGACGGAGCAGATCGATATCCTGACATTCCTCTTGTTACTCCATAAAAATGTTAATTGCCCACCACGCCTGGCCCGGTCGGGGCGCGGGGCTGGGGAGCGTTCGGGATGGATTTTTGTCCCCTTTGTGGTGTTTTGTCCCTTGTGCCCCAAGCCCGAGCTGAGAAGGGACAGATTTTAGGGGGTGGGAAGGTGGGATTGTGGGGTCGTAAAGGAAACCCAGAAATAAAAGGGAAAGGGAACAAAAAAGGCCGTGGTGGTGGGCAGTAAAAACAAACATAATTTGGACAGGGCGCAGCACCAAAGAAACACCAAAAATTCTGAATAAAGTCAGCGAGGAGCACTAAAAGCAGCGTCGGAATTTTTCAAGCCAGGCCTTTCTTCATTGAAAGGCTTTCAACCCAAACAGAAGGAATTTAAAGCTTCATGGGATGCGTAACACGTCCTGGTAGGAGCGGGAGGACATCGGGATCTGTGTCTTTAACGCTCTGATTTGGGGACAAAAGTGTCTTTTTGCCCGTGGAGAGCTCCAGGCCTGATCCCCTGCAGGACTCTAGAGGCCACTGTGATATTTAAAATAGCCTGGGTTGAAGTAAAAGAAAACACAGAATCCAGGAGAATCCTTGGTCCCCAGTGGAGCTGGAATCGATCGATGGGGAAATCACAGCGCGACTCGGGATATTTCACAAACGCTGGGAGAACGGAGATCCTTGTGAAACTCATTATTCACGATTAATTACAGCCCTGATTCCGTGGATGGGGATAAACCTGTTCCATCCTTCGTTTCGGTGATGGAGACAAACACCCGAGCAGGGCCCGGGGGCAGCGGGGCCCACGAACGGGGCAGGACGGAGCCCGCGTCCCCTACAAAGCTCCCGTTCCTCAGAGAGGCATCCCCGGATCCACTGACACCGTTCTGAGTGGGAAATGGCTTTTTTGGGGGGTAATTCCTTGGTTTTGTGAAGGAATTGCCTTCGCAGGGGTTGGCAAGGGAGGCTTGGGGCAGCATCAGCAGCCCCCAGGTGTCCACCCCCAAAACCCCAACGCCGCAGCTGCTTTTGCTTCTTCTCCTCGTCCTGCAGGAGGAATCCCCCCCAGCAGCCCTGGGAAGGGGCTGGCTGTGCCCTGAGCCACATCCTGGCGCCAGGAGCAGGTGAAGGCCCTCGGCTGGGTGAGGTGAGGTGCCAGGAGCCTCCGAGGATGCGGGGCTGTGACCCACAGCGGCTCCACATCCCTGCTTTGCCCCACAGATCCTCCCAGGGGATTCCTCTCCCCACCCCACCAGACCCCAACAGGATTTTGGGGCCTTTCACCCTCTTAGAGCCATTCCCAAGTCCTCTCCCTGCCTTTTTTTACCCCGGGACATTTTTTTTGGGGAGGTTTATGGTGCAATTCCAGCTGTGCCCATTTCCTCGTGGTCCCACACAGACCCTCTGCTTCTTCCCTCTCTGACGAAATGTGGATTTTTTCCTTACACAACCCTATTAATATTTAATTACCCTCTTGCACAAACACTCCGTGATGAAAACTGTTACTTTTCCAGCCGGGAAATCGCCTGGAATGGGAACGAGGAGCCAGCAGGTGGAACCAACCCCGAGCCTCCTTGCGAGGGCAGACGGGGCCGCTGCAAACCCAGCTTTGGCCACCAGAAGGACCAGAAAGCGCTCGGATGGATGAAGAGGGGAAAAAACACGGCTGCGAGGGGCTTGGAGGCAGCATTTCCTTTTATTGCCTCCGCGTCTGCTGTGAAATGAGAGGAGAATCCCAAATTTCACGGCGTCAGCGGGTCAGAGCTTCAGAGCGCGTTACAAGCGGAGGGGACAGAGCAGGGATGGGTGACAGAGCAGGGATGGGTGACAGAGCAGGGATGGGTGACAGAGCAGGGATGGGTTACAGCGCAGGGATGGGTGACAGTGCAGGGATGGGTGACAGAGCAGGGATGGGTGACAGAGCAGGGATGGGTGACAGCACAGGGATGGGTGACAGCGCAGGGCAGGGACACGAGGGACACGCTCCCCTTGTTTCCCCTCGCTCCTCAAATCCTTCATTTGATCTTCCGGGCTGGCACTTTGCAGATTTGCTTGTGCTGCTGGCTGGGGATGCCCTTGGAGACGGGCACGCAGCTCTGCTGGACCGGAGGGGGACAGGGACGGGGACAGATCTGCACTGGAGGGGGACAGGGTGGGGGACAGCTCTGCACCGGTGGGGGACAGCTCTGCACAGGGATGCTCTGCACCGGAGGGGGACAGGGACAAGGACAGCTCTGCACCGGAGGGGGACAGCTCTGCACAGGGATTTTCTGCACCGGAGGGGGACAGGGACAAGGACAGGGACGGGGACAGCTCTGCACCGGGATGCTCTGCACGGCTTTCCCACAGCTCGGTTTCCCACCCTGCGCCCCTGCCCCGTGGCACCTCTCGGAGCACACGGACCGCCCGTAGCCCTGGCAGCCCCCCGAGCCCCCGGAGCTGTACGTGGGCCTCCTGACACAGCCCGAGCCCCCTCCGTGGCACGAACCCGAGGAGCCCTGGCACCTCTCGGAGCACACGGACCTCCCGTAGCCCTGGCACCCTCCTGAACCCCCATAGCTGTACGTGGGCCTCCTGACACAGCCCGAGCCCCCTCCGTGGCAGGAGCCCGAGGAGCTGGAGTAGCCCTGGCAGCGCTCGGAGCAGCGGGGCTGGCGGTAGCCGTAGTGGCGGTAGTCGTGGCCCCTCATGCCCTCGACGCCCTCGCCGTGGCAGCCCGAGGAGCAGCAGGTGGTGTAGCCGTAGCGGAAGGGCGTGCGCCGCGTGTCCAGCCAGGAGCCCGAGGGGTCGTACCAGGTGGAGTTCAGGTTGAAGTAGGATTCTCTTCCCGAGGAGTAAATCATGTTGGGGCTGTGGGGAAAATAAACCTGGGAAAGAGATGGGTTGGTGTTGGCATCTCCCCCGATTCCGTTTGATTTCCCATAAAACCGTGAGGGGTTCATCCTGAGAGCCTGGCTCCAGAGGGAATCCCTGTGCTTGCCCAGCTCTGGTCAGATTTCATCCGAATTGCATCCAAACCCTCCCTCTCTCCTTCCCTTCCCATTTTTTTCACCTCCGGGAACAAAACCAACCCCAAGGCGTCACCACGAGGGGTGGCACCGCTGTAAATCCCACCCCCAGCTCCCTGCAGAGCTTCTCCCGTGGCTCTGGGGCAGAGCGTGGTCTGAAGGTCCAGCTGTGACCTCCCAAATCCCCTCATCCAGGTGAGTCTCACCAGCTCTCCAGCGAAGGCAGGCGCCGCCCGGGGGAGCAGAATGTGAGAGGCCAAAGGGGCCGAGGGCTTTTATAGAGCTCCGAGTGTTCCCCTGCACGTGAAACACGCAGCAGGAACGAGGATTAAATTATTTATGGGCAAAACATCTCCTCCATTTGGATGCTGTTCCCAGTGCCTGGCATGCTCTGCTTGACTCACAATTTCTGATAAGCATCTTTTAATTACAACATCGGTCCCCAGCGGGGCACATAAAAGACTGACACGGCCTGAGCCACACTTTGGCTGTGTGAGACAGGTAATAAAGGACTTATTCACCCTGTGCAGGGGAGCAGGACACTGCCGGGTGACCTGTGAGTCAGGAGCGGTGATGGCACCGCTCTGACCCTCCCCTCCTGCTGCCTGAGCAGCGTTTCCAGGTGAAGCACGAGCAGGTGATGGGAAGAGCCAGCTCAGAGTCACCGAAAGCAAATTGTGCCCCTTGGTTTGGGTGGTGGAGGGGCTGGGGCTGGGCAGGAGCAGGAGAGGAGGGCGTGACACAGCTTTTCCAGGGAATTCCTGGCTGCTGCATCCCTGGAAGTGTCCAAGGCCAGGTTGGGCAGGGATGGGATGGTGGAAGGTGTCCCTGAACGTGGGGGTTGGAGTGAGATGATCCCTAAGGTCCTTTCCAACCCAAACCAACCCACGGTTCTGTTTCTTCTCCATTTCTGCATTCCAGGCTTGCCCCTCACCTCATCCCCAAGATGTTTTTTTGAGGTCCCTCCCCACCCAGACCATTCCCCGATTCCATGGCTCTGAGTGTGATGATGGAGCTGCCCCAGCTCCTGTTTTTTGGGGTTAAACCGGGCGGATGAACCTCACGGGGGTGAAGGAGTGGCTGATTCTGGTGCTGTTTATCACCTTCACTAAAACCCTGGATAATGGGATGGACTTGGAGAATCCTCAGCTGGGATGGGGGGACTGGGATGCAGGGGCTGGAAAAGCAGCTTGGAACATAAACTGGGCCAGGTCTGGCCTGGGAGTGAGGGCTGAGCTGGCCCTTGGTCTGTGGGCTCTGAGTCACCGCGCTGGGAACTGGGAAAAGGCTGGGAAGAAAATCCCTAATAAAATAAAAAAAAAAGGGGTTTCCTGAGGTAAATTTCACAGGTAAGTGGGTTTAATTTGGCTTGAATTAGACCGGAGAAAAATAAATTCTTGTGGTGAAGAAAACGAGGATGGATTTCCTTTTTTCCCCTTCCCGGCCCTCCCCGGCGGTTGTGTGAGGACACGCCCGGGCCACGCTGAGGCAACACAAAGAAATGAAATTATTTCTTTTAATGCACTTTTGCGGGAGGCTTTTCTGGCGAGGTGAGGAGAAGGAACAGGTCACCCGTGCGCCTGCGAGAGCCCGGCCTGCGCCTTCGTGCAGGAGCGAAAAAGCATCCCCGGCACGCACAGCCACGCCTGGCCAGCTCATTAACATAATTAACATTTAAATCAGGATGCCCCGCGCTCCCATCCAGGGGATGAAGGTGCTGGCACGGCCACAGAGCAGATGTTGGTGCCTGGATTTGCCCATCCCTCCCTGGGGAGGATTTCCCACCGCCCAGCCTGGGGAAACCGGGCTGGAACCCTCCCGTGTGAGCCCCGATTCGGATTTAAATGAAATTAAATTCAATTTAAACGAGTTCCCTGCCCGGAGTTTTAATGGTTTTCAGCAGCTTCTTCTTGTGATGTTGTGGGGGCAAGAAAGAGAGAAACCAAGGGGTTGCTCAATATTTTCCAACTTTATTCTCGGATAAGCGGGGAGGGGGTAAAATTGCGGGAGTCCGTGATGCTCCCGCTGTCACAGTGGTTCCTTTTTCCCTCGAGAAGTCCTGGAGCTGCTTTCAAACAGCCTTGAAGCCAAACCCGTGGCGGTTCCTCCATCCCCGGGTGCCCCTCGGGAGGGGGAACACCCGGCCGCTGCTCCCCAGGGAAAATCAAAACCCGGGAATTTAAAGTGTCGGTGCTGGGGCCGAGCAGGGCGCCCCAAATCTGATGCGCAAAGAGCAGCAACGAGCCCGGAGCGGAGCTGGGAGCATCCTTTGGGCCGGGGGCGAACTCCCCCGGCCCGGGCAGCTCCGGCAGGAGCTGGGGAGGGGTCCCGGGCTCAGTTCTTCACGCAGAGCGGCACCAGGGCGAGCTGCTTCTGCTGCTGCTGGCCGGGATGCGGCGGCAGGGGGACAGCGGGCGGGCAGCAGCGCTGGACGGGCCGGGGGCAGCAGGGCAGGGGCCGGGGGCAGCAGGGCAGGGGCCGGGGGCAGCAGGGCAGGGGTCGGGGGCAGCGATGCTGCAGCGGCGGGGGCTGCAGGACCACCGGGGGCTCCTCATCCCCCTCGGGGCTCTGCTCCACTCTCCGGCGAGGTTTCCCGCAGGAACGCGGCTCCGGGCAGGGCGGGCACGGGCGGTGCTGCTCCAGCGGCCGGCGGTGGATTTTCACGGGCGGGGGGCACACGGGGGGCACCGGGCTCACCTCCACCCGCCGCCGGGGCTTGCAGCTCTGCGGGGCCGGGCAGCAGGCGGGCTGGGCCGGGCAGCCCTGGGGTGGGCTCTGGCAGGAGCCCTCGGTGTCGTGGCTGAGGCTGCCGGGGTGGGCGCAGCTCTCGGGGCTGCCGCTGGTCCAGCCCTGGTGGCCCGAGGAGGGCTGGCACGGCTCGTGGTCGGTGCCGCCTTTCTGGTGGAGCATCCTGGGGGAGAGACGGCGGAACGGGGCAGTTAGAGAGGGTGGGAAAGGATTCCGGGCTCATCCAGCCCAGGCTGGGATGGAGCAGGGTCTCGCCCAGCCCGCAGTGCCACGTCCAGGAATTCCTCGGGCACCTCCAGGGGTGGGGACTCTCCAAACCTCCCTGGGCCGCCCTTTCCAGGGGGAAATTCCTCCTGTGGCCACCCCGAGCCTCCCGTGGCCGTTCCCTCTCCTCCTGTCGCTGTTCCTGGGAGCAGAGCCCGAGCCCCCCGGCTGTCCCCTCCTGCCAGGGAATTCTGCAGAGCCCAAAATCCCCCCTGAGCCTCCTTTTCTCCAGGCTGAGCCCCTTCCCAGCTCCTCCAGGAGCTGCTTCCCCCATGACTCACAAATCCTTTGAGGGTGACCAAACCCTTGGGCATAAACAGCCTGGGAAAAAGAAAACAAAACACCGACTCCATTTTTTCTTTTTGTTTTTTCTTTTTTTTTTTTTTTGCTATTTCCAAGGAAAAACAGAAGGATCTGAGAGGGCTGAGAGAATCCAACTCACCCTGCGAGCAGAAACGGCCGGGCTGAGCAGGGAAGTCGGAGTTCCTGAGCACAGAGCTGCGGCTGGAAGCTTTTATAAGCGGCCGAGCTCTCCCGGGAATGAGACACGTCCTGGGAATTAATAGCTGAGCACTGAGGCCTCTGCCGTGTGTGTGTGTGTGTGTTTTGTTTCTGGCACTCGCTGTGGGATTAATCAGCCGCAATTAGCGCCGGGCCAGCTCGGCAGAGGCAGTGGCCATTATCCCATTAGCCCAATGGCGTTACTCAGACGGATCCTGGGATGCGGATACCTGGAATGCCGGGATGCTGAGTGATGCGCCCGAAAGGAGACCCTGCTGGCAGTGGGAAAACCACAGAAAACCCTCCCGGAGGAAGGGGAGGGAACCCAGGGCGGCCCCAGGAGGGCGGGGGGCAGCGGGCGGTGCTGCTGTGGGTGAGCGGGAGATGCGAATCCGCGATCCCTGCCGGGGGATGGGATGGTGGGATGTTTATTCCATGATTGAAACGGATTAATTCGCTCCCAATGGATTCATTCACCTCCGCCGAGTGAGTGGCTACGGCCAGGAAAAGCCTTTTATGCGTGGAAAGTCTGGAATGAGGACACGGGAGCAGCGATGACCTCACACAGAAACAATTCCAGGCTTTGCCAGGCACCGTGTCCACCTTTCTGGCATTTTCGCTTTGATTCCCGCTCTGTGGGGCTGCTCCATTTCGCATTTCTGTGGCCGAGACGTTTTTTAAGTACCAGGAAAATTCCCCGGAGCCCCCCGGGGTTCCAAAGGCATTTCCATGCGGAGCCTCTGCAAGGGATGCTCAGAGTTGTGTCCAGTGGAATTTGGGTTTGAATCACGGGGAAAAGAATCCGCAGAATTCGGGGGTGCGGCTCCAGGGCTGCGCTGGCACCTGGCGGGGCTCTGCTCTCATTTATTCCCCAGCCACAGGAGAAGTGGAATTGCCTGGCAGGGAGCCACGGGATTTGTGCGGAAAGATGGAAAAAACCTCGGGATCTGTAAGGGCCAAGCAGGATTTTGTTTTTTAGAACTCATTGCCAGAGTCCCTAGTTTTTTTGCTGGGTTTTTCACGTTAGAGGAGTTTTGGAGCCGCTTCCTGAGGATTTCACAAATCCCCGAGTGTGAATATTGAATTTCTGATCTCGTCTCTTAAAGTTTCCCACATTTCAACAGAACCCAGAGAAAACGACTCAGCGTTTCTGGGTCCTTCAGACTTGGAACTAAACCTGATCAACCCTGGGCTGGTGGGAGGTGTCCCTGTCCATGGCAGGGCGTGGGATTGGATGAGTTTTGAAGTCCCTTCCAACCTGAACGATCCCGGTTTATTTAATCACTTTTAGAACCCTCCTGTAAAGCTCAGGAAGTTCTCGGGAAAGATTCCCATTAGGGAAAAAAAGACTTCAAGCTCTGGCTTTAGGACCTCGGAGGTGCTTTGGTTGCAAACGGGGTCTCAAATCAGCAGGAGGAAAACGGAATTAAACGGATGCTCCTCCTGCTGAGGTGACTTTTGTCACTTGCAAGCCCCATTTTCCCCCAGGTGAGCACCGGCCCCAGGAGTTCCCCAGGTACACCGGGGCGTTGTCATCACAGAGCGACAAACATGCAAAATTAATTGCATTAATCAATTAGGCAAATGCTGAACACACCCCACACCGGAGCTACTGTTTAAGGGATAAAGCTAAATGAATAAACACAACCCCGGAGTTTGCAGGATCGGAACTAACAAATTTTATTGTCTTTCACGGCTAATTGGGGATTAAAGAAAGAGAAGGGAGAAGGAACAGCATCGAACATCCCACACACCGAGAGGGAAAGGAAGAGCAGCGCCAGAAACTCGCCGGGCAGCGGCTTCAGGGCACAGCAAAGCACTTGGGGACTAAAGGACAGCAAAGAAGAGAAGTTCTGAGTGTCCAAGGAGTCAGAAGAAGCATTTGGGGTGGAATCCATGTCCATATCCATATCCACATCCGTGTCCGAGCCGGGAGCCATCCGGGTGGGCTCAGTTGCCGCAGCAGCCGCCGCAGCAGCCGCTGTTGTTGTTGCTGCTGATGGTGTAGCAGCAGGACATGGGCATGCAGCAGGACTGCATGGGCATGCAGCAGGGGCTGCAGCACTGCATGGGGCTGCAGCACATGGGCGTCTTGCAGCAGCGGGGGCTGCTGTAGCAGCACACGGAGTAATTATTGCCGCCGCCGCATCCGCAGCATCCGTTGGGCATCTTGGAGGGTGGTGGGGCTGGAAGGAGCAGAGAGAGGCTGTGAGTGGGAGCAGCAGGCTGGGAAATTCGGGGTTAATTTGAAGCTCTGTCCACCCGCTCACGTTTGGGGGTTCAAGGAGGGGAAACCCGGGGGAGCCTGGTTTGTGAGTTGTGGCCACCACTCAGGGTTTCCCCGTTCTTCGGGTGCCCAACGACGCGTTCCGGGGCAGCCTTGGTGTCCAAGGAAGAGCAACCCAACCCTCACTCTGGGCCCTTCTGGAATGTTCTCCGTCCTCCTCCCCTGCATGGCCCTGCTGAGAGTCCCAGAGCCTCCCCGAAGGTTCCCAGCTCATCCCCGGAACTCCTCGTGCAGAGTTTGTAAAACCCCAATGTCCAAGCCCCGTCCCAGACCCCAGCAGCACTTGGATCTGCTGCAAGACACCCGAAATTCCCTCTGGGGAGGCGAAGGAAGGGTCAGGAGCTCTCACTTACCCTGCTGAAGAGCGAGGAGAGGTGAAGAGAGGAGAAGACGAGCGAATGAAGTGAGCTGGGCCCGAAGCCCTTTTATACTCCCGGCCATCCTTCCCTCCTGGAAGTGAGACAGCCATTGACCATTCCAGCTTCCCTGTTTATCCATCCAAACCCATATTTTTTAGCCATATGTGTCGCCTGGAATTTGCATTTCGCCTCATTACCGGTGATCACCGCCCTTGTTCTGCCTCGTCATGGTTTAGCCTGCAGATAATCAAAGGGCTGACATGAATTTGGATGAATTTGTCCTCCCCACAACCTTGCGAGGGAGCCAAAAAATGCGGCCTCGTATCTGCTGGACGGAGATGTCCCGGCACTGAGTCAGCAGCAGCTGGTGCTGGCTCAGTGCCGCGGCTGGAACCGAAGCCCGGCGCGGTGCCGGCCGCCTCACGGGAATGGTGTTTGGAGCAAATTGGGACGATTTCAGGAGAATGGGGGTGTTTGTTCCCGGTCACTGGACGCGCACGTGAGCGAGGAGTGTTTGGGATGTCTGGGGCTCAGTCACCCCGCACGTGACTCCGTGCAAATCGTGGAATCCATTGGGCTGGAAAGGACCTCAAAGGTCACCCAATTCCACCCCATGGGCAGGGACACGTCCAGCTAGACCAGGCTGCCCAGAGCTCCATCCAGCCTGTCCTTGGACACTTCCAGGTTTGGGAAGTTCTCGCTGTGTTTATTGATTTTTATTAGTAGTGATATTTTTATTAATATTTCAGTTCAACGGTCGAGGGGCAGCCCTGCCTGTGCAAGATTGGAGGCTCCGGGACTGGGTGTGGTGCACCCCAAGCCAACATTTCCCTCCTGCAGCTTTCCCTGAGGGGTCCTGGAGTCCTGGCCGTGATCAGGACCCCCCTGCCCGGCCCCCAGCAGGGAGGGAGGGGTTTGGAGCTGGGGCAGGACCCTCGGAGGGTGTTGGGAGGGGAGGGAGCCCAGGGTGAACCAGGGGGTGAGAAGGTTGAGCAGAACCTGCTCCTCACCGGGCTGGTGGAGCTGAGTGGGAGGCAGGGACTCGGGAAGAGGTTTTGTTGAGGTGAAACCATTCTCTGGGAGGGAGGGAGAGAGAGAGGAAGGGAGGGATGTGAAGGTAAGGCAGAGCCTTGGGCAGCTGAGCCCTGGGAGGAACACCGGGCAGGAATTTTGGGAGGAATTTTTGTCACGGTCTGAAATTGCAGCTCTCCGCTGAGAACCTCGCCACATTATCCTGAGAGCTGCCTAATGAGAGGATGGTGATCCTGCCTGGCCAGTTCCCTGCTGCTGCCTGACATCCTCAGGGATCCCGGGGCTGCTCGGGAGAGGGGTCGGCCCAGGTGAGCCGGGACCAGCCCCGAGGACAGTGACAGGGACCTTGGTTCGCTCTCTGTGCAGCGCAAGGGGGAGCAGATGGAGATTTTAGAGCTGTTTCGTCCCTGCAGGAAATGCCAGCAGCTCCTTCCCAGCCTTCCCTGGCATGAGAGCAATTCCTGGAGCGAAATTCTGGAGCAGCAATGCAGGTAACTGTGACTCCTCCGTGAGGGGCAGGAGAACACGCGCGGCATTTCTTTCCTGGTGAAGACAAACGCACTTGGACAGGTCCATTTATTAATTTACGAGGAATTAATGGGGCAGAAGCAAAGGGACGCACTCCACTCGTGCCTCCTGAGGGGATTTTTTCCACTGGCAAGTCCCGTGGCTGTGAGCAGGGAGATGGAGGCGGGCGTTTCCCACCCAAGGATGGTCGTGGCCAGCTCTTGGTGGAACCAAGGTAGCCAGGTCACTTCAGGGGAGTGGGATGTGGGTCACAACGCAAACAAGGGACTGAGGCAGAACCAGAAAAGGGCATCAAATGCATCAAAAGGGCGGCAGAGCAGAATTTTCATGTTTTGGTGCAGCCCCAGCCGACGTTTGAAGGCAGCAGAGGTTTCTCCACAGCTTCAGCTCAGAGTCTGGTAACTCAGTTTGGCAGAGGCAGAACCTCCATGTCCTGAGTGCCAGAGGCAGATCTGTGGCTGACTGGAATCCATGAAGCTTTCCCAGCTGGGATGTGTCTGGGTCAGACTCTGAAAACATTCCCATTTTTTGTGAGTTTATGAATTATTTTGGTAGAGTCAGAGACTGGTTTGGGTTGGAAGGGACCATAAAGATCCACTTATTCCACCCTCTGCCATGGGCAGGGACACTTTTCATCATTCCAGGTGGCTCCAAGCCCTGTCCAACCTGGTCCTGGGCACTTCCAGGGATGGCACAACCAGAAATTCCCTGGAAAACCCGTGCCAGGTCCTCACCACCCTCACAGGGAACGATTTCTTCCCAATATCCAGCCTCAGTTTCCCCTCTGTCAGTCTGACCCCACTCCTCCTTGTCCTGTCCCTGATGAAAAGTCCCTCTCCAGCTTTCCTGGAGCCCCTGCAGAGCCTGGCAGGTGTTGTGGGGTCTCCACACAACATTTTCCCCTCCTTTTCTCTTCCTATTTCTCTGTTATCTTATCCTGAGAGGGCAAATATCACTCCCAGAGGTGCCAGAAACTCCAATTTGAATTAATTTACCAGGGATGCCCTGATTTTCTTCGTGAACACCTTGGAGACAGGAGAATCCCAACACTGGGGATAAAAAACACCAGGAAAAGGCGAAAGATGCAGCAAAACCCTCTGGATCCACCAGCGAACAAACAGATCAACACCAGGAGGTTGCAGGGTCACAAACTACAGATTTTATTGGGTTTTGGGGTTGGTTTTTTTCAGACAGACGGGGGCAAAGCAGCGACGAAGGAGTGAAACATCCCAAACACCAAGAGGAAAACGAAGAGCAGGACCAGCGCTCAGGGCAGAAAGTCGCCGGGCTGCGGCTTCAGGGCACATCACAAGCACCAGGTGAGGGAAGGCAGGAGAAGAGGAGGGGTTCTACGGTCTCCGAGCACAGGAGCAGGAGAGTTCGGGGCGTTATCCACGTCCACATCCACATCCAAGAGGGAAGAAGCCAGGCGAGCTCAGTTGCCACCGCAGCAGCCGCCGCTGCTTCCGCCGCAGCAGCTGCTGTTGTTGCTGCTGATGGTGTAGCAGCAGGACATGGGCATGCAGCAGGACTGCATGGGCATGCAGCAGGGGGTGCAGCAGGGGGTGCAGCAGGGGCTGCAGCACTGCATGGGAGTGCAGCACATGGGCCTCTTGCAGGTCTTGGGGCTGCTGTAGCAGCACACGGAGTAGTTACTGCCACCGCCGCAGCATCCGTTGGGCATCTTGGTGATGGGAGTGGAGGCGAAGCTGGGAGGGAAAGAGAGAGTTTGTCTTTTTCTCTGCTTGGATTTCCCAGAAGGTGAGGCAGCTTAAAGCCTTCTTATCCCCAGATCCATCCCAAACCGGCCAGGGATGTCCCTGCTGTCCCGAATCCCAGGACAGGCTCCCGTGCTTTTGGCGTTTTGTCCAGCACTGGAATCCACCTGTGTCCAGCCCAAAACCAATCTCCGGTCCCCAAAACCAATCCGTGATCCCAAATCTTCTGCAGCGTGCGGCCCCAAACCAGACAGCCCAGAAAATCCTGGAGAAGCCCACGGAAACAGAGCCCCCAGGTAAAGAGAATCAGCAAATCCCAACTTACCCTGCTGAGCAGAGGAGGGAGGAGAGGAGAAGTCGAGATGATCGAATGAAGACCCCTGGGCTGGGGAGCCTTTTATACGCTCCAAAGCCTCCTCCCCTGGAAATGAGGCATCCCTCGGCAATTCCGACTCCGTGGATCACCCCGGATCTCCCCTCACGTGTCTTCCTCCTGTGTTTAATCTCTGCCTCTTTCTGTTTGCTCACCACCTCAATTGTGCCCCATAATTACTCGTCAGGAGGAACAACAGATGCAAATTTTCTAATGGATTTGCGTTAATGGCAGCGGAGGGACGGGAGCTCTGAGGAATTCCCATCCCTTCCCGAGGAATGACCTTGGGACACAGGGATGCTTGACAATGTGCCTGGGGCGAGCCAGGTGCTGAAGCAGTGGGACAACCACGCCTGGAACTTGGAGCTGTCATCGCTCATGTGTCCCCTCTGCCCCTGGCCGGGAGCTCTGGGGGTCACTGGAAATTTTTGGCCAATGGGAATCCTTTTTTCCTGCCTCTGTGGTCGAGATTTAGGCTGAATTTTCCCCTTTCTTGCTCCTGGGCCTCCCTTCAGGGTGCTGGGTCCTCACACTCCCTGTTTTGTTTTTTTTTTTAGTTTTTGTCATATTACTAAGATTTTTTTTTCATTTTCATCCATGGAATGGATGGGTTGAGTCTAAAGGAAGTGGCTCCCAAAGCAGCAGCGCTCATGTGAGGGTTTTCCCCTGCGCTGGTTCCACACATCCCATTTCCTGAGAGTATCCCAAAGGCTCCTGAGACTGAGGACACTTGTGGTGACCACGTTTGGCTGCTCACGTGAGGAACCGTGGCCGTGGGCAGAGCAGGGACAGCTCCACGTTAGAAGATGTTGGTGGTGCATCCCTGTAAAAATTTGGGAATTCCAGGATGCTGAGGCAGCACCAAATTACGGCAAAAAGAGGCTGCCATCACATCCAGGGGACTCTGACTGTGAGGCTGACGTGGTGGCAGGTGACCCACGGGATCTGCCTCTCCAGGATGTGACCATGACCTCCTGTGACGTCGGGTGTCCCTTCTGGAATTGTCCCCAGGGGAGCATTGTTCTGGTCACCCAATAATAACCAGGAGTTGCCTGCAGGAAGGAACGTCCTCCTTGTGTAAACCCTCAGACATCTCCCCTGAATCAATCATTCATCACATTTTTATCGAGTTTTATTGTTGCCCCCGTTGTTGATGACTCCGGTGTTGTAGCTGTAGGAACACGGAATGATTTGGGTTGGAAGAAACCCCAAACATCACCCAACCCTCCTGGATGGGCAGGGACTATCCTGGGACTATCCCAGGTTGTTTCAAGCCCCATCCAGCCTGGCCTTGGACACTTCCAAGGGCAGAACACCCATGGAATACCCTGTGCCAGGGCATGCCCACCCTCATGGGGAAGGATTTCTTCCCAATATCCCATCTAAACCCGTCTCTTCTCCAGGCTGAACCACTCTCAGCATTTACCACATTTTTTCCCTGCTCTTCAATGCCCTTTAACCCGCACTTGGCTGAGAAATAACATCTGCACAAAGCTCCTTTCGTAGGCCACGCCCCATCCCGTGACGTCTCTGGAAAGATCCGCGGTGGTTCCGTGAGTTTGAGCTGCAGGAACTTTGTGGATCTGTTCCTGCAGCTTTTCCGGTGTCAGGGTAAGGGCAGGTCGGACGGAGCTCTGGTCTGGCTGGAGGTGTCCCTGTCCTGCTGGAACGAGATGGTTTTGAACTTCCAACCCCTTCCGTGATTCCCTGACTCAAAGTTGGGATGAATATTCACAAGATTCCCTAAACAGGAAGAACTTTATAAAATGTTCTGGTGTGGGATATCCCTCTGCCTGTGCCTTGTGCCTGAATTACAATAAATAAAACCCCTCCTGAAGACCCAAGCAATGTTTTCAGAAGAGTCAAACATGTAGAGAAGATGATTTTAATGCAGATGTGGTGTGTGAAGGTTGGAGGAAGCAAATCAAGCCAGAGCTCCAGGCATTTTCTCCAGACCTGCAATTCCGAGCTGAGTCCCGCATTTTAATAGCAAAGAAAGTCCCAGCCAGGGAAGGAAGGGATCGTTGACTCACGGCTTTGCTATTTTAGGAATGAGCCTTTTAACTTGGATGCCAACCCCGGGTTTCATTCCTGGGCTCGTCGTCCAGGAACGCACGGGGGAAATGCTCTTCTCCCGTAAAAATCAACGATTTCAGGGGGTTTCTAAGCTTTTATTTTTGGAAGATGGTGGTGGGAAGAAGATGCTGCCTGCTGTCCAGTGAGTAGTGAAATTCCTCTTGGTACCTATTGGAATAGTCCTTCCAAGAGCAGGGATGGGCTCCTCTGCATCCCACAGCTGTCCACGGCTTCCTCCCGAGGGGCAGCTCCCATCTCTGCTCTGGGGCTGGGGACAGGACCTGAGGGAACGGCTGGAGCTGTGCCAGGGGTGGTCTAGGTTGGATATTTCTGGAAAGTTCCTCCCCCAGAGGGTGGTGGGGCACTGAGCAGGCTCCCCAGGACATGGCCTGAGGCTGCCAGAGCTCCAGGAGTGTTTGGGCACCTCTCTCAGGGATGAGGTGGGATTTTGGAGTGTCTGTGGAGGGGCAGGAGTTGGCCCAGGATCCAGCGATCCTGGTGGATCCTTTCCAAGTCAGGATATTTAAGGATTCTCTGATTTATTGAGTGCTGTGTTCTCAACGGTGCAGTTATGCCTCTCTCAGTCCTTGCCCTTTAAGTTTTAATCACTTCAGCTTTCAGTTTTTTAGTAAAACCTGAGCTGAGGTGAATGATCAGGAGAGGCAAGAAGGGATCAAGGAATGGTTTGGGCTGGGAAGGACTTCAAAGCTCATCCCGTTCCTCCCCTTGCCCTGAGACACCTCCCACCATCCCAGGCTGCTCCCAGCCCCGTCCAACCTGGCCTTGGGCACTTCCAGGGATCCAGGGGCAGCCACAGCTTCTCTGGGCACCCATTCCAGAGGATCAGGAATGCTCCACTTGCTTCAGACACCACCTGGCTTGTGCCAACAGCCCGGAGAGATCTTTGTGTCCCAAATGTTCTGCTGTGCTGCTGGGACACATCCAGGACCTTGGCCAAAGGCACAGACGGTGCCGGAACGAGGACAAACCCTGGGCAAAGTGACAAACCCTGGGCAAAGTGACAAACCCTGGGCAAGGTGACAAACCCTGGGCAAAGTGACAAACTCTGGGCAAAGTGACAAACCCTGGGCAAAGTGACAAACCCTGGGCAAAGTGACAAACCTTGGGCAAGGTGACAAACCCTGGGCAAGGTGACAAACCCTGGGCAAGGTGACAAACCCTGGGCAAGGTGACAAATTAATGGCAAGGCCATGTAAGAACAACGCAAAGACCAAATGTTGTGTTTTGCTTGATGCTAAATTTTATTGTCTACAAACCAAGAGAGGAAAGGAAGAGCGATCACAGTGACACCGAAGGTTTCCCGAACACCCAAGAGGAGAATTAACACCCCACCAATATCTAATGCCTTATACAATAATGGGTGACAAGTTCAGGTTGTACCCAAGGAAGTCAATAATTAAAGACAGTCAATAACTAAAGGACAGAAAGAAGCAGCAGCTTAAGCTGAAGAAGAAGAAGAAAATCGCGGCAAATTGGCTCCATCACGATGAGAACCAGAAGTAAACGAGCAGGTTTTCAGCTCCTCCTGTGGAGCCCTCAGAGCCGCCCGGGGTGAGCTCAGCAGCTCTTCTTGAGGCTGGCGCAGCACTGCTGGATGGGGATGCAGGGAGTGCAGTACTTCCTCACCGGGGTGCAGCAAACCACCACGGGCTTCTTCACCACGCAGGAGCAGCAGGACAGGGAGCCGCAGGGGCAGCAGCAGGGCCGGGGGACACAGCACACCGACTTCTGGCACACCTTGGTGCAGCACACGGACTGGCACGGGTCACAGCAGGACTGGCACGGGTCACAGCAGGACTGGCATGGGTCACAGCACGGCTTCTGACACGGGTCACAGCAGGACTGGCACGGGTCACAGCATGGCTTCTGGCATGGGTCACAGCAGGACTGGCATGGGTCACAGCAAGGCTTCTGGCACGGGTCACAGCAGGACTGGCATGGGTCACAGCAAGGCTTCTGACACGGGTCACAGCAGGACTGGCATGGGTCACAGCAAGGCTTCTGGCACGGGTCACAGCACGGCTTCTGGCATGGGTCACAACAGACAGTCTGGCACGGGTCACAGCACGGCTTCTGGCACGGGTCACAGCAGACAGTCTGGCACGGGTCACAGCATGGCTTCTGGCACGGGTCACAGCAGGACTGGCACGGGTCACAGCAAGGTTTCTGGCACGGGTCACAGCAGGACTGGCACGGGTCACAGCAAGGTTTCTGGCACGGGTCACAGCAGACAGTCTGGCACGGGTCGCAGCATGGCTTCTGGCACGGGTCACAGCAAGACTGGCACGGGTCACAGCACGGCTTCTGGCACGGGTCACAGCAGGACTGGCACGGGTCACAGCACGGTTTCTGGCATGGGTCACAGCAGGACTGGCACGGGTCACAGCACGGCTTCTGGCACGGGTCACAGCAGACAGTCTGGCACGGGTCACAGCAAGGTTTCTGGCACGGGTCACAACAAGACTGGCACGGGTCACAGCAGGACTGGCACGGGTCACAGCATGGCTTCTGGCACGGGTCGCAGCAGGACTGGCACGGGTCGCAGCAGGACTGGCATGGGTCACAGCATGGCTTCTGGCACGGGTCGCAGCAGGACTGGCATGGGTCACAGCAGGGCTTCTGGCACGGGTCGCAGCAGCAGGATTGCTGGCACGGGGAGCAGCACACTGTCTTGCAGGGGCTGCAGCACACGGTCTTGCAGGGGCTGCAGCACACGGTCTTGCAGGGGCTGCAGCACACGGTCTTGCAGGGGCTGCAGCACACAGTCTTGCAGGGGCTGCAGCACACAGTCTTGCAGGGGCTGCAGCACACGGTCTTGCTCTTCACGACAGAGCAGCATCCCGTGGAACAGCATCCAGTGGAGCACATGGTGTTGGGAGAGGAGCGAAGGGTGGCCGGAGCGAGGACCTGGAACACAAAGGACTCTGAGACCCAACCCATCTTTCCACACTGCCCAGGCCCACATCCCCATCCCACCTCGTATTTCTGTGCCTTGAGTTGGAAACCCAAGATCCTCGCAGGAATCCAACCAACTCTTGCTGTCCCAGAGATATTTGAACCCTCCTGGGAAGTGCCCACACTGTGCTCATCCAGGACGTTCCCTCCCAGAATTTCCACCCTGAGCAGCTCATTTTCCACCCTCTCCACCTTTTCCAAGTGGCAACAGATCAACAGTCTCACAAAAACCTGGATTTCAGAGAGAGCTGCAGACCATGGCACCCTGTAACCGTAGAACGCTAAGACCATGGAATTGTAAAACCTTGGAATCACAAATCCAGGGAATCACAA
Source organism: Periparus ater (assembly GCA_032357785.1). Taxonomy (NCBI): domain Eukaryota; kingdom Metazoa; phylum Chordata; class Aves; order Passeriformes; family Paridae; genus Periparus; species Periparus ater. The sequence continues at coordinate 2,484,525 of CM063632.1, forward strand.
ACCCCCGGAATCACAAATCCACAGAATCAAAGAGCACTTTGGGTCGGAAGACGCCTTTAAAGGTCCATCCAGCCCAACGCTCTGCAGAGATCAGACACAAAGACACAGCCTCAGTTCACCCAAAGCCAAATGAGATTCCCTGGTAGGAAACACTCACCGTTCTTGCTGAGAGCTGAAGGTGTGTGAGGAGCAGAGGCACCTGGAGACCTTTTATTGAGGTCGGGATTGTCCTGCCGGACATGAGGTACCCCCCAGCAATCCGTGATTTACGCACCAAGCCTGTACTTATTCACCCAATGGGCCTTCATGTGTTTAGTCTTTGCCTCGTGGCTTTTGACCAACCCCTCAATTTTGGGTTATTATCAATTTGTTGCGTGAATTTTTTACAATTTTTTAATGTCGAGTTAATTCTTGCGGGACGCTTGAAGGGGTTGTTTCTGCTCGCTTTGCATATGGCAAGGCTGCTGCGTGGAGATGATTAATTAACATAAAAATCCTAATTAAGATTCGAGGCGCAGTGGATTCCAGAGGTGAGCAGAAGCTTCTGGACGTCAGTCGCTCCTTGATACGATTTTTAAAATGGAATTGCAGGAAGTGCTTTGCGTCTGAACGCAGAAATGGTGGAGCCCAACGCCCTTCTCTGGGGGCCACCAGAAGGGCAAACCCAGAAAGTTCTGGATATCTCATCCCTCGCTGCCTCATCCCATCCCTGCATGGGAAAACACATGCCCTTGGACCAGAATCATGGAATCATGGAATATTCCAGAATGGAAGGGACCATCCAGTCCAACTCCTGGCCCTGCACAGTCCCAACAATCCCACCCCGTGCCTGAGGTCATTGTCCAAACTCTCCTTGAGCTCTGTCAGGCTCAAGGCCTCGCCAATATCAGACGTTTTCACTGCACATTCATCGTGGAAATTTGGAATTGGTTTGGGGTCAAATCAGAGCCCCCGTTTTCCCAATTCCTCTTTGGCGCATTTAAACAAAATCAAGATGCAAAACCGCTCTGGAAGTTTTGCATCCTGTTTATGCTCGGCATAACTCGATCTGCAAAATTCCTATTCAATTCTTTTCAGATTCCGAGATGCCCTGGAGTAATGGAAGAGCCACCTACGGATGTTAATTCTGGAAAAACTCCGTGCTCAGCTCCCAGTCACCCGCTGGCAGTGATTAATGCCGATGCTAATGATCATGTTGTGATCAGTCATTAATGATGGATGTTAATACCTGTTTTGCATAAAAGCTCCGTGTGATGTCCTGAGCATCTCGAGGATCTCAAATTAAATCACGGCTTTATTAAAAAATGATCTCTCTCCGGTCAGGTGAAATGTTTGGTGTCTGAGGTCACCCCCAGGGGAAGGGCTGCTCCTGCTGGGGGGCACCGAAGGGACCCCCACATCCCTGGCCACCCCTCCTTCCTGCTGGGGTGAAGGAGGGGACATCTGGGGGAGATTCATCCAATTCTGGGTGTGGGGGTCACCTCCATCTGACTCCTGGTGGCACGAGGCCCCCGTTCCCCCGCTCTTGATGTTTGGCGACGTCACGTTTTGAACAGCTGGTCCTGCTCCCAGGAATTCACGGTGAACTCACCACTTCTCCAGGCAAGGTCACCCCGAGGTCAACGCTCCTACTCCCTCCAAGCTTAATTACTGATTGTCTTCAGCTGTGTTAACGACCTTGAGCCAGGCACTAATTGATTGAAACTCGATTCAGCTGGGCACCAGTGGCTTGGCCAACGGTTCTAGTCGGTCCAAGCTTAATTACTGATTGTTTTCAGCTGTGTTAACGATCTTCAGCCAGGCACTAATTGATTGAAACTCGATTCAGCTGAGCAGGAGTGGATTGGTCAACGGTTCTACTCCCTCAAAGCTTAATTACTGATTGTTTTCAGCTGTGTTAACGATCTTCAGCCAGGCACTAATTGATTGAAACTCGATTCAGCTGGGCACCAGTGGATTGGTCAACGGTCGTACTCGATCAAAGCTTAATTATTAATTGTCTTCAGCTGTGTTAACGATCTTTGACCAGGCACTAATTGATTGAAACTCGATTCAGCTGGGCAGGACTTGCTCGGCCAAGGGTCCTAGTCCGTCCAAGCTTAATTACTGGTTGTCTTCAGCTGTGGTAACGATCTTGAGCCAGGCACTAATTGATTGAAACTCGATTCAGCTGGGCACCAGTGGCTCGGCCAACGGTCCTACTCCCTCAAAGCTTAATTACTAATTGTCTTCAGGTGTGTTAACGATCTTCAGCCAGGCACTAATTGATTGAAACTCGATTCAGCTGGGCACCCGTGGCTCGGCCAACGGTCCTACTCCCTCAAAGCTTAATTACTAATTGTCTTCAGGTGTGTTAACGATCTTTGACCAGGCACTAATTGATTGAAACTCGATTCAGCTGAGCACGAGTGGCTTGGCCAACGGTCCTAGTCCATCCAAGCTTAATTACTGATTGTTTTCAGGTGTGTTAACGATCTTCAGCCGGGTGCTAATTGATTGAAACTCGATTCAGCTGGGCACCCGTGGATTGGTCAACGGTCCTACTCGCTCAAAGCTTAATTACTAATTGTCTTCAGCTGTGTTAATGATCTTTGACCAGGCACTAATTGATTGAAACTCGATTCAGCTGAGCACGAATGGCTTGGCCAACGGTTCTAGTCGGTCCAAGCTTAATTACTAATTGTCTTCAGGTGTGTTAACGATCTTTGAGCAGGCACTAATTGATTGAAACTCGATTCAGCTGAGCAGGAGTGGATTGGCCAACGGTCCTACTCCCTCAAAGCTTAATTACTAATTGTCTTCAGCTGTGTTAACGATCTTGAGCCAGGCACTAATTGATTGAAACTCGATTCAGCTGGGCACCAGTGGATTGGCCAACGGTTCTAGTCCCTCAAAGCTTAATTACTGATTGTCTTCAGGTGTGTTAACGATCTTCAGCCAGGCATTAATTGATTGAAACTCGATTCAGCTGAGCAGGAGTGGATCGGCCAACGGTCCTAATCCCTCAAAGCTTAATTACTAATTGTCTTCAGGTGTGTTAACGATCTTCAGCCAGGTGCTAATTAGCGATTGAAACTCGATTCAGCTGGGCACGAATGGCTCGGTCAGCGGGGCTTGGGGGGATCTGAGGGATGATTCCGGAGCCTGCGGAGAACAGGTAGGGAAATGCAGCGCTGGAAATGTGGGATATCCTGGGCAGGGAGGTGAAGGACGGGGGTGAAGGAAGGGAGGTTGGCCAAAATGAGGCCGTTTTGTGTTGTCTTTGTGAGGATTTGGTGAATGGGTTCATCCGGTGCACCAAAAAAACAAATCCCCACGTGGTTAGAGTTGGATGTGAGCACTGGAGGGGTTTAAACTCTGCAAGGCGGGTTTGTAGATCCAACAGCGATTTTGCAGAGGAAAATATTCAAATTAGGGCCATTAAAAATTTCTCAGTTCTATTTTGCTTTGAGTGGAAGGACTTGTGTGGGCTCTGAAAGATGCCCAGAGGAGCAGAGCTTTTTTATTTCTTTTTTTATTTTATCTTATTTTTAGTTTGTGTTTGTTTGGGTTGGAGCTCCAGGAAAGCAATCCTTGCCGGGAGACGTCTGAGGCAAATTCCTCCCCATTAATCCGGTTTCCTCACAGTTTATCCCGGTTGTAAAATCGTTACTTGAGGTGTCTTTAGCAGAGCAGAAATGTCCCTTTAGGCGACCTGGAGCTCTCTTGCCAAATGTTTGTGGTTCTTCAAGGCCTCCCCACCCTCCCAGGGAACAATTCCTTCTCCTAAAACTCCTCTCCATCACTCTGAAATAATTTCCCTGCAGTTGGTGAGGAAAAGTCCCTCTCCAGCTTCACTGGGGCCGATCCTGGGAGGGGCTCTGGGGTCTCCAGAGGCTGAACATTCCCAACATTCCCTGGCTCATGTTATGACCCTCTCTGGGTTTGGAAATTAATTAAAATGTGCCATGGTCGGTGATAGAGGAGAAAGTTGGAAGTTGGGGCCGCAAAGTGAAAGTCTCTGAAGACCAAACCAGCGCTGTGGCCACCAAACCTCAGTAACTCGATTCCCAGCCGCGGGGAGGGCAGGAATGAGTAAGAAAATCATTTTTTCCACCCTCGTGTGTGGCTGAGCCACCTCTGAGCAAGGGCAAGAGCCCCCAGGCGGGTGAATCATTCCGTGCTCTCTGTCCCGCCTGCAACTTTTCCTTTTTAACCCATTCCTCCCTAATGAGCGTTTTCTCCATAACCTATAAATAACTAATTCCAATTCCTTATTGACCAACCGGTCTTTTTGTGGCTGTTGCAGCACTCCGCTCATTCCAGGCTGTTTCCCACACCTGGGATGGGTGATGAGGGATGAGTCACGCCGGGGAAACCTTCACTTATTTTACGCTGCAGAAACTGGTTAATTGGGGCTGTTCCCTGTTCCAAACCCTGCAGGATTCGATTTTGTTTTGGTTCCAAAAATAGCAGCAGCTCTGAAAGCAGAAACACGTGGGGAAAACATGAACGCACAGGTCAGGCTGGAAACCCGACCCGCCAACATCTGCTGAGCCCAGAGCGAGGATTTGTTTCCCTCAGGAATTCACCCCATGTGCTCCTCCCAGCCCTGCAGGCGTTTTCCATGGATTTCATGTTTCCTTGGCATTCCTGCGGCTCCAGGGATTAAATTACGGTAGCAAACCCACAAGAAAACAGAGATGCCACCAGACCAGCAGGGAATCCCAGAGAAACGAGGTCCCAGAGCACCAAATCCAACCTGTGGGTGATGCCCAGCCCAGGGCACTGAGTGCCACCTCCAGGCTTTCCTTGGACACCTCCAGGGATGGCGACTCCAGACCTCACTGGGCAGCCCCTTCCAAGAACTGACCGCCCTTTCCATGGGGAAATTCCTGCTGCTGTCCCACCTGAGCCTCCTGACAGGGAGGTGTGGAGAGAAATGTCCCCCCTGAGCCTCCTTTCCCCCAGGCTGAGCCCCTTTCCCAGCTCCCCCGGGAGTTTTCCAGACCTTTCTGCTGCTCTGTCCCACACTCCAGCCCCTCAGTGTCCCTCTCGCCCATCGACCCGGGCTGTCTAATGGGGCTGAAAACATCCAGGACTGCTCGTTTTGGCTTGAAACACCGATTTTATTGTCGTGCTGGAGGACAAAGCAGCAAAGCGAGAGGGGGAACCATTCCCAGCGTTGGCAGAGGAAAGACAAAACAGCTCAGAGCTCCTTAAACCGAGAGGTTTCACCCTAAAACCGCATCACCCCCGGGCAGTTTTAGGAGGCTTTGCTTGGGGAAAAGTGACAAAGCTGCCCAGCCACGAGCACCGGGGCGAGCTGGAACCTTCCAAGGCGGGAGCGATCCGGTGCATCCCGGAGCCGGATCCTGCCCTCAGTACTTGGGGTACGAGGGTGGCAGCTTGCAGATGTTCTTGGTGACCTGGGGACAGACCGGGGGGCAATAACGCTGCACCGGGGGGCAGTAACGCTGCACTGGGGGGCAATAAGGCTGCATTGGAGGGCAGTAGCGCTGCACGGGCGGGCAGCAGGGCGTCACGTAGCTGAACTTCTGCACGGGCTGCCTCTGGATGGTGTAGTGGCAGGAGGAGCTGGATCCGTGGCAGGAGGAGCGGGATCCGTGGCAGGAGGAGCTGGACCCGTGGCAGGAGGACTCGTAGTCGTGGCAAGACCCGCGGGAGCACATGGTCCTGGGGTTCTGTTTGGAGCAAGGGATCAAAGCGGTGAGAGGAGGCTCTGATTCATTTCCTTTACTCCCCATCTTTTCTTTCGAATAATACTTTTTCTTGGCATCTCCCACGGACTGTTTCTCTCCTTTTTTCACCTGCCTAACCCAGACCCAAGGCCCCCTTGATCGTGCCGGATCTGCCGGGCACGCTCTGGGAATTGTGGTGTGGAATCAGGTCCCTGTGAGTCAGTTGGAGCCCCAGGAGCCCGTCTGCCACGCCCCAGTTTCGGCAGAGTTTGTGTCCCCCAAGGGGAACACAAGGAACCCAAGTTCCTCCAGGGGCTGCACGCTTCTCCCTCCATCTTCCATTCCCCACCCCTCCCTCAGCTCACGCCCTTCCCTAAATCCCACAGGATCCATAAAAACCCCTCATGGAAGCTTCCAGTCTTATCAGCGAGAACAGGAATGGTGAAATTGGTCTTACCCTCTTCAGCTGCAGCGAGAAGATTCTGGAAGCGAAGGCGAGCGACTGCGGAGGACGGGGCCGAGGGACCTTTTATACTCTCCTGGGGTGTGAGGCACCTCCTTGCGATGACACTTTAATTAATTCTGCGTCCAATCCCGCAGATGTTTGCGCTTCCCCTGTTTTTAGGTGTTCCCTCCTTGACGCACCGGGCCCCGTCCTGTCGGTGATTCCTAATGCAGGGATTTTGGGAGGCAGTTCTCTCCCATTTCCTGGAGACTGACACTGAGGTGACGGGTGTTAATTAGGGACGAGGGACAGCCGGGGATTGCATCAAGAAAGGTCTCAGAAATGCTGACTCCTGGGGTTGGTCTCCTGCTGGGTGCAGGTGACAGCTCAGGGTTTTAATTCCCCTGTTGTTGAGTGCCAAGAGGAAATGGGATTACTGCCTGCAATTCCCGGGGATGGCACAACGCTGGAAAATCCAGAGGGATCTCCTCGGCTCCCTGGGATGGCAGGAAATAAAATGTTCCTGATTCTTCACGTGTCCCTCGATGTGGCAGATGACTGGGGTGATCCCATCAGGATTTTCCACGTGAATCACGCGTTATTAATGTGCAGGATCAGAGAAAAACACCTGACCCTGAGCTCTGTGCAAGATTTGAGGATGTTAAATTTTCCCGTTCCTTGGACTCTCTCTCCTTCTGTGATCCCTCACATTTTTTTTTGCCTGGTCACACCAAAGGATTCAGAGAAGAGGAGCTGAAGTTTGAGCAAATATTGGGTTTTGTCTGCTGGAAGTTTGGGCACTCAGGCTGGATTTATGACCCTGTTTGACTCAGAGTTTGAAGGGTAAGAAAAAAAGCACCCAAAAACCATCTGTGAATCCTCCAGATTCACGGCCTGCTCAGGAAAACGGGATCTCGGAAGAGTTTCCATCATCCTCTGCTCACTTTTCCTTCACAGGAATTTCTGTTTTCAGAGGCTCAAAGGCTTTCAGATATTTGAAAATTCGTATCCAAGGTCTGAAATAGCTTGGAGTAAGTTATGACATGTTGAGAGGGAGCTGTGGCCTACTTTTCCCCCTTCCATTTAATTTCCTGGGATCACTGAGGCTGGAAAAGCCCTCCAAGACCATCGAGTACAATTTTTGACCATCTCCCCCTTTCCTTTGTTGATGTGTCTTCTATTAATTCCCATATGAATGTGGGGATTATTTGCCACCAAATACTGGGATATTTTGGAAATACAAAGAAATTTGAATTGAAAAAATTACCAAAAAAAAAGAAAAAAAATCAAGGAAAAAAAAGATAAAGGAATTCAAAGGCAACGAGGCAATGAGGGTCTCATGAATTTATTGTTTCCCACACCCAGATGAGTCTGAAACAGAAGCGCAAGACAGAGGAAGATCCCCAACAAAGTAATCACGCCAGGAATAATTAGAAATTTCCCGAATAATTATCAAGAACGACACCATGAATATTAATTAGGGGAACATTTCATCCCCCGCCAGGATCCCACGTGGAGGAGACCCAAGGATTTCAGCGTGGTCGAGGCGAGCCGAGGTCGGGATGTCCAAGGGAGGAGCCGGTGGCTCCGGTGGTGGCCGGGACTGGACCCTGTTCAGTACTTGGGACACGCCGGTGGCAGGTTGCAGATGTTCTTGGTGACCTGGGGACAGTAGGGGACCTGGGGACAGTAGGTGACAGGGGGACAGTAGGGGACAGGGGGACAGTAGGGGACAGGGGGACAGCAGGGGACAGGGGGACAGTAGCGCTGCACGGGGGGACAGCAGGGCCTGGTGTAGGTGCATTTCTGCACCGGCTGCCTCTGCAGGTGGCAGGAGGGCTCCGGCTCGTGGCAGGAGGAGCGGGATCTGTGGCAGGAGAACCAGGATCCCTGGCAGGAGGAGCGGGACCTGTGGCAGGAGGACTCGTAGTCGTGGCAGGACCCGCGGGAGCACATCGTCCTGGAGCTGTGGTGGAGCTGGAGGGAAGAGAGAGACGGTCAGGCTGGGACTGCTGCCCACTGTGCGTTTTCCTTGGCTCCTGTTTGGGACTGGAACGGGAAATGCTGTTTCCCTGTGTTTTGTGGTGTGTGGGACATCGTGACCCATCCTTCTGGAGGACGCTCCATGACGGGAATTTCCCTCCCGAGATGCTCCCGTTGGTTTTTTAAGGCAAAATTTCCTCCTAAAATTTCTCTGACTTGTCTGAGCTCTCTCTGCCTCCATCACCTGCCAGTCTGGGAATGAATTCCTTGCAGACTCCCTGCCTTTGCTCCTTCAGTTTTTCCTCCTTTTCTGCCATCCCATCCCTGAGCAAACCAAGCACTCCTCGTGTGTGTACAGGCCATCAAAAACAAGGAATTTCTAAGACAAAGGCGAGGTCTAAACACAGAGCTCTGTGAACTTCTGCTGCCCGAGAGTAAAGAAATCAAGATAATCCAACTCACCCTCGGCTGGAGGAAGAGGAAGAGCTCGGGGAGCTGGTGCTGAGTGAAGGATGGGCAGGGGATGCCGGACTTTTATATCTCCCAAAGGCTCGTCCTGGGAATTAGGCAGCTCCTGGCAATGCTGACACAAACCCTCATATTCATATTTATCTCCTGTGTCTCATTTTTAGCATTTCCGACTTGACGCAGTCAGGGGGAAAAGAAAAAGCGCCAATGGTGGCATTTTCCTCTGCACTTTAATAAACAAAGAATTTCCCAATCTGCTTAGAAGGGAATTTTGGAGTCAGTTGCATATTTCCGTGGCAAAAATGAACCTATCCCCGCAGTTATTAAGTGATTTGTCGTTGGGCAACCGGGATTGCATCAACTCCGGAGGGTTGACTCCTTCCCCGCGCGCTGCCCCTGGTTCTCCGTGGCAGAGTCACGTTTTGATTGACACAAAAGATGGTAATTAACAGCCACAACTCCCAGGGACTTCATTAGAGGGAGGTCCTGGTGACTACCTCGGAACACCTCGGCTCCGGAGGTGACACCAAAAGGACGTCCCCGATCCCAATTCTTTCCATTTTCCAACCATCAGCTGTTTCTTTGTTTGTTCCACAACGTTTTCCTGTTTACGCTCCTCCTGGATGGAGGGGGTTTGAAATCCTCAGCAGGAAGGGTTTGTGTGAGGGTTTTCCCTCTTGGCAACCTGTTCTCGACCCCGGATTTCTGTGGGGTTCTGTTTTATTTAAGCAGTTTCGTAGTTTTTATTCATTCCCGCATTTCGCTCTTTGCTTCCACGTTTTTCTCAGAGCACCCCAAGGTTTTAGGACAATAAAATGGGTGATTGTCCCATTCCTGTGGCTTTTATCCAGGGGACCACCACAGGAACAACTCGGGGGTCAGGGAATGAGATGATCTTCAGGGCCCCTCCCAACCCAAACTCTTCCATGATTTTTTGATTATTTATATTTATTTTTTAAAGCCATGGTTGAGAAACCCAAAAGCTTTTAAGAAAATCTTTCAGAGTCAATCCTTGCTTAGGAAAATCTGAAGTCTCCTGGAAATGATGCAGAAATTCTTCATCTGGGTGGATAAAACTCCTTTTTTGGGGGGAGTCAATTTGAGTCAATTCTGCGTCAGGCAGGAGGAATTCACGGAGTCAGGGAATCGCAGAATGGTTTGGGTTGGAAGGGACATTAGAGAACATCTCATCCAGCTCTCAGGGCTATTAATTCAAGCTGAGTCTGGCTGCTGAGCTCTTGGGGAAGCTGATGCAGCCACAGAGCCGGTTCTGGAACCGGTGCCTCAGCTGGACTGGGAGATAAGGAAAGTCTGAGGTTGTCAAAAGTCCAGAGGGATTTCACACTTAAAAATAAGCGCCTGCAATTGTCACTGGAAACAGTAATTTGGAGCTCAGTGAAAGAAGGAGGGTTAGGAAAACCCACGAGGTGCTTATTTGCATTTATTAGGCACCACCTGGAAATGTTTTGTGAGTCAGAGGGACAAATGAGGTGTGAGGAGCTGCTGAGGAGGGGACCGAGGTGCTCCAGGTCCCGTCCAGCCTGGACACTCCCAGGGATCCGTGGAATCACCACCCTCCCGGAAACAATTCCTTCTGGATATAAATGTATAAATACGCGTGCTGTGTATCTACAGGTGAATAAATACGGTGCAGACCAGCTCCCTGAGCCTCTGGGAAATGCCTCTGGGATCACTGGCTTTTATTATTTTGACATTTTAGGGACGTTTTGTGATCAGTTTGAGGAGGAAAGAGAGAGAAGTGGTGACTAAGAAGTCAGAGGTAACAATTGTTCTGAAGGAAAAAAAAAAGGTGAAAGAATAAACAGGCCATAAACCTCTTTTACTTTTGGAAATCAAATTTTATTGTTTTGGAGGCTGCCACATGGGTGAAAAGCAGCAGGAATCACTCCCAGCTCTCTGGAAATCAACCTGAGCTGGGTCCTGCCTGCGGAGCAAATTAAACCGAATAGGAGCAAAACCAGGAACCAAATTCTAACGAAGAATTCGAGGATCAAATCAAAAACGCCAATAAAGAACCATCGATTGAAGCTTTAAGCAGGGAGAACACCCAGGCAGGAGCGATCCGGTGCATCCCAGAGCCGGATCCTGCCCTCAGTACTTGGGGTACGAGGGTGGCATCTTGCAGATGTTCTTGGTGACCTGGGGACAGACCGGGGGGCAGTAACGCTGCATTGGAGGGCAGCAGGGCTGCATTGGAGGGCAGTAGCTCTGCACGGGCGGGCAGCAGGGCGTCACGTAGCTGAACTTCTGCACGGGCTGCCTCTGGACGGTGTAGTGGCAGGAGGGCCCCGGCTGGCAGGAGGAGTGGGACTCATGGCACGAGGTCTCGTGGCTGTGGCAGGACCCGCGGGAACACATGGTGGGGCAGAGCTGGAGGGAAGAGAGGAGCGCTCACGAGTTTATAGACATTTGCACTGGGATTCCCCATTTTCTTCCTAATTTCTGGTTCTTCGGGGGTGAGAAAGGGGGGTCAGTGTTGCTGGGAGAAGCTTTAATCCCTCACTAAACACAGAAGCTTTTATGGATGGGACTCGATTTCCAGAGAAAAATTGGTCCAAACATCCATTTCCCAAGAGCCTTCTGGTTCCTTCTGCTTGGAAACCTCCCAGTCCCTTTCCCACAAAGCCCCGTGGCTTTCCTGTCTGTATTTTCTACCCTTTCTGTAGTTTTGGTATAAAAAGGCTCTGCTTGAGGCCTTTATTGTCATTTTTTAAATAATTTGCTCTTGTGGGTAACAAGAACTTGATCTCCAGCACAGCCAAGATCCGGTGGTGAGGAGGGAGCATCCAACTCTCCTGTTCTACCCAGACTGGTGGGAAAACATCCAAATCCCTAAAGAAACTCCAGGGAAAGAGGAAAATCAGACTCACCCTTCAGCAGTGGGGATGGAGCTGTTTCGGAGCAGAGCAGCGAGTGCAGGGAGCCGGGATGGGAAACCTTTTATACTTTTCCACAGGGTTATCTGGGACACGAGGCATCCCTAATTACAGATCCCAGCCCATTTCTATCCGCTGTGTTCAGCTTCCCGTATTTTCCCTTTGATGCTCTGTGCTTCTAGCATTGTAATTATTAATAGCTCATTAATTCCTTCGCCTCCCTATGAAGGAGATTGGAAGGAATTTCACGTGAAGTGACGCCAGCCCCGGCACCGATGGATCTGCTCGTGGACAGCGTGGAGCGGGCAGAGGAGGTGTTTGTGATCCAGAATTCCTCAGGGTCACATGGATAAACGTGATCCACCTCCATGTGAAAGAAAAATTACCAATGTTAATCCCTGGGGATTGGGTTCAGGGCAGGAATAATCCAGAGGAATTGCCCAATGGGGCCGGATATCTCAATGAGAGATTTGCATTAGCCCAAATCTGTCCTTTAGTGATCATTCCAAACAATGTGGCCCAGCAAGGACTTCTCCTCCAGGTGCCCACCAAAGCCAAAGGTCACAGGTTCTGCCACCAAACCTGCTCCAGGATCTGCTCCTGTCCATGGGGTCACAGGTTCTGCCACCAAACCTGCTCCAGGATCTGCTCCTGTCCATGGGGTCACAGGTTCTGCCACCAAACCTGCTCCAGGATCTGCTCCTGTCCATGGGGTCACAGGTTCTGCCACCAAACCTGCTCCAGGGTGGGTTCCTGCCCATGGGCTGCCACCTCTGTGGATCTCCATCCACCACAACCTGCCCAAGCAAACCCAGGGGCTGTTTAATCTGTGTTTTTGACGTGGTGTTTGGGGCAGTGGCATCAAATCCCAGGACAGGCTGGTTTGAGGTGAACAGAATCCCAGATTTCCAGAATTGTTGATGTTGGAGAAGATCTCCAAAACCACTGAGCCCAGCCTTTGGCCAACCCCCACCTTGTCAAGCAGACCAGGGCACTGAGTGCCACATCCTTGGACACCTCCAGGACAGCCCAAGTCCTGCTCACCCTCCCAGAGGTGTTTTGGTTATTTTCTCTTCTGATTTTACTAGGATTATATTTTATTTTAGCTGGGACAAAGTGCTGCTGTTGCTGTCCTGCTTCCAGCACTTCTGGAATGATTTCAGGGATGATGAGATGGGGACAAAGCTCCAGAGAGCCATAGACACAACAACGTGATGTAGGAGACACCTCAGAACCTGGGTTTTCCCAATGCCCGGGTACAAGTCATGCCCGTCTGACCCATCAATTACATCTTCTCATCCCATAAAAGGCAGGAATGTGTCAACATTGGGATGGCACCGGGGATTAGGCGTGAGGCACGAGGGATTTGGGGATGATGCTCTGCTGACTCACTGGGATCCCTCAAACTGCTCCACTCACAGCTGAGCTTCGTTATCCCAGAGCACAGAACGAACCCGTGGACAATTCCCTGCCAGGTTTGGGTCAGGCAGCACTCCAGGGATTTTTGGCCGTGTGTGGGAGGGGATTTGCTGTCATGTGAGAGAGGTGAGGAGGGAAAAATGAAAAAAAAAAGGGTGTCAGATGGAAATGTCAGGAACTGGGGGATGAAACAGAGATGTCTGAGGTCATGAGAGGGCAAAGCCCCCGTTCCCCTGGAGTGGCTCACTGTGGAAGCTTCCAGCTCCGGGAAGGGTGGGATGAGCAGCTGGAGCCGAGCAGCCCCTCCCTGCTTTTGGCTGAGGGGGTTTCACCAATGGCCTGGTGAAATATCCACAGATATTTCGTGTTTGCACACCTGACTTGGCTCTGCCTCAGCCAACCTGTGCTTGCTGTGAACAGTGCAAGAGGGAGAGGATTTCCCTGGAATATCTCTGCGTGGGGATTCAGCACCTTCAGCTCCTTCTCCTTTGTGGGAGGAGGAGGAGGAGGAGGAGGAGGGGTCAATTTCCTGCTGGAATTCTGGAACCTTCCCTGCTTCACTCCGCAGATGTGTGCGGAGATAACAGAACTCGGGAGAGATTCCCGTCTTTCCTTCCGTGAAGTGACACAACCTGGATGGCTCCGGCTCAGCCGGGAGCGTGGGTGAAACCCTGGATTGCTTGGAAAGGATTCATATTTGGAGATTTAATCTTCCCACAGAGGTTTTCAGTCAGAGTCCAGCCCAGCCTGGAGCCTCTCATCTGGCAGGGTTTCAAGCCCTGTTGGCACAGGTGGGTTTGGCACTGCCGGGGCTGGCAGCGCTCCACGTCCCCGTGCCAGGCTGGAGCCGCACATTCCCGACCCCGACCTTCATCCCTCGCTCCTGCAATCACCGGCCTCACGCCTGGGACTGAGGCTCCTCGTTATTTTAATCAAGAGCAATAATTAAGCGGGTGCTAATAGTACGTTTTCTTGCTGCTTTCAAAGGTTGGGCACAAAGCCTTGGCTAATTAAATGTCTCGTGCATTGCTCAGGGTGCTGCTCTCGTCCCACAGAGCCACCGACGCCCGCAGCAATCGGCCTGGTGGGTTCTGGGGGAGAGCCCAGGCACGGCTCTGCTGTGGTGAGAAATCCGGATTTCCATGGACGTCTGTTCATCTGAAATTCCATTTATTTCTTTTTCATTTCATTCATTTTATTCATTTAATTCCTTTCGCATCTACAAGAGGGACTCAGAACTTTCATGGTTTAAGTGGGTTTAAACCTGGGGAGGAACTGGGAATGCTTTTTCTCACTCAAGAGAGATGTTGAGGGGCTGGAGTGCATCCAGGGAAGGGAACAGAGCTGGGGAAGGGGCTGGGGCAGCAGGAGAAGGGTCTGGAAAACTCCTGGGAGAAAAGGAAGCTCAGGGGGGACCTTCTCCCTCTCTCCAGCTCCCTGGCAGGAGGCTCAGGTGGGACATCAGGAGCAATTTCCTCGTGGAAGGGGGATCAGACCTTGGAAGGGGCTGCCCAAGGAGGTTTGGAGGTGTCCAGGGAAAGGCTGGAAGTGGCACTCAGCAGCCTGGGCTGGGTGAGAAGGTGGGGATCAGGCACAGCTTGGATTCAAAGGTCTCGGGGAGCTTTTCCAACCTCGTTTCCTCTGGGATTTCCTCCAGGGAACACAGACTCTCAACGGGATTTTCAAAGCAGGGAGAGTCCCCTCGCAGAAAAGACCAATCCAACCCCAAATTCTCCTCTTAGAGGGGTCAGAAGGGACACTGAGCAGGACGTGGTCCCTCCCCTGCCGCTGTCTATGGAGATCTGGGATTTCCAGGCTTCCCAGAGGGACTCTGCTCCGTGCTCACCAGCCACAAACAGATCACAAACCCTTCACAAGGCAAGGGCTGGGGTTACAGAGATGCTGATCTGCACCTGCAGCCCCAGACAGCTTTTGAAATCAGCCTGGCAGGTGCCCAGGGTGTGGGGACTGCAGAGCTGAGCCATCCCAGCCACTGGAATGCCACGGGAAGGGGTGGGAGCTGTGGAAAGCAGCTCCCCTGAGCCCAGACGGGCTTGGGAACGATGCCAAAGATAAGGAAAACCAGTGGAAAAACACCAGGACGCCAGCACGTTTGATGAGCTTTAGGTTTTAATATCACACCTTTGCTACTGGAGACAGGAGCAGGGAATGAAGAGATCGGAATTCCCGCGCACGCAGGGGAAAAAATCCCAATTCCACCGCACTAATGCCACTTGGGGTTCTCAGGAGGAGGGAAGGGGCCGGAGGGATGAGGCAGGGCCTGTCCAAGCTCAGGGGACAGGGGACAGGAGCAGCTCCGGGCCCTTCACTTCTGCTGCTGCTGCGGCGGCCACTGCACCGGCTGCTTGATCTGCTGCTGCTGCTGCTGGCACGGAACCTGGGCCAGGGGCACCTGCCCCGTCCCGGTGGCCACCGGGCACTGCGGGGTCAGCACCACCACGGGGGTCACGTCCGGCACCGGGGTCACCTCGTGGCACACCACCCCCTCGGAGCCGTGGCAGGAGCGGTCGCTGTCGTGGCAGGAGGAGCTGCCGCCGTGGCAGGAGGAGCTCTCGGAGCTGTGGCAGCCTCTGTTCTCACGGGAGCACATTTTTGGGCTGGTCGGAGGGGAGGTTGGAAACCTGGAGGGGAGAGAAGTTTGGCGTTAGATGCGGGGAGGGCACAGTTGCCATCTCCTGCCCAGCCCAGCGGGGCCCAGCAGGATTTGCCTTTCTGCCTGTCCAGTTTCCCCAGTTTGGGGCTCCATTCCCACAGTCCTGGATCAGCCTGGACCATCTGGACACCCTCATGAGTCCCCACAGCAGCCCCGGCCTCTGTTCCTGCTGAGCTCCTTGAGCTGTTTCCCTGTTCTTCCTTGAGACATTTCCCTGTTCTTCCTTGAGACATTTCCCTGTTCTTCCTTGAGCCATTTCCCTGTTCTTCCTTGAGACATTTCCCTGTTATCCTTGAGACATTTCCCTGTTCTTCCTTGAGACATTTCCCTGTTATCCTTGAGCCATTTCCCTGTTCTTCCTGGAGACATTTCCCTGTTCTTCCTGGAGACATTTCCCTGCTATCCTTGAGACATTTCCCTGCCACTTCTAGAGCCATTTCCTGGCTGTTTTTGAGCCATTTCCCTGTTCTTCCTTGAGCCATTTCCCTGTTCTTCCTTGAGCCATTTCCCTGCTCTTCCTTGAGCCATTTCCCTGCTCTTCCTTGAGCCATTTCCCTGTTATCCTTGAGCCATTTCCCTGTTATCCTTGAGCCATTTCCCTGTTCTTCCTTGAGCCATTTCCCTGCTCTTCCTTGAGCCATTTCCCTGCTCTTCCTTGAGCCATTTCCCTGCTCTTCCTTGAGCCATTTCCCTGCCATTTTTTGAGCCGTTTCCCTGTTCTTCCTTGGCTGCATCCCGGGATGCTCCCGGAGGAGCTCTGTGTGATGCTGGGATATCCTGCACCAATAAGAGGCATCTTGGCAAGAATCCCAAAATCTCGTAGCCTTGAGGGGCCCTGGCACAACCAGGACTGGTGCAAGAGCCCCGGAAAAATCCAATTCCAAAGGCAGGTGCCCAAAATAAAGACAAATTCCTGAGCCTTCCCTCCTCCTCGTGTCCTCTGCTCCCTCCAGGCCCCGTTTCCTGAGCATGAGGAAAATCCTCTGTGCGCATCCCAACCCCCTTCCAAGGATTGCTGGGGTTTCAGGGAGGCAAAAGGCATCCGGGAGAGCTGGAAGAGGATCCTGCTGCTGCTCCTTCCTCTCACAGTTTAAATCCTCCTTCTCCGCTCTTTCCTAAATTTCTTCAAGGACGTTTTAATACTTTCAGCTCCTGAATGTTTTCCAAAGGAGCTTAGTAAAGGAGTCAGGCTTATAAATGCAATTAAAATTCCCAGCTTAACCCCAGGGGTTCTTATGGAAGATCAGGCTGCTGTCTCCCATTCATCCCCAAATCCCATCCTTTGCTTCCAGTCATTTCCCATTTGGATACTGGAAAGCACCGGAGTCGTCAAAATATAACTACGGCTAATAAATTTTAATAAATTTTACTTCTCAGCGCAGGCGGCCGTAATTTTCAGGAGCACAAAGCAGCCCCAGCCACAGAGCCAAGGATTTGGCTCTCAATAACCCCAGGAAATGCCCCCAGAGCGAAGAGAAGCTCAGTGCAGGGAATTTTCGTTGGAATTAAAGGTTAGCGGTGGAGCAGGGACTCACCTTGGCTGTGGAGGCTCGGGAGGAGGAGCGGAGCTGAGTGAATGAGCTGCTCTCCCCTCCAAGGACTTTTATACAGTTCCCAAGTCCCTTCCTGAAAATGCAATAACCCCCTGGGGAAAAATGACCAAGGTATTTACAAAACAGCCACACCCCTAATTACCCACCACCTTGAAAAGCTCCTTCCACCCGGTTTCTTTGATTGACTTGTCAGGCTCTGGATTGTCTTCCTCGTCTTACACAGCTTTAATTGCACCCTGCCCCTGGCGGGCTCTGAGTGAAAACCGTGTGGGCGGCTCGGCTGTCTCACCCTCACGGCGCGATGAGTTTAAGGTTGCAAAATGGATGGCAAAGGTGGTGAGTTTTGGGGTTCCTGTCCTCCCAAAACCTCTCACCTGGAGTCTGGCAGGAAGCAGAGGTGCCCAGTCCTCCCTTACTGGTCTTGGTAAGGCCGGGCTCTTGTGGAGAAAAAACACAATTCTCCGGTGCTCACCATAGAAAATGGCAAATTCTTAGAAAGTCTTGGTTGGACGTCCTTGGAAAACATCTCTGAAGTTGTTTTCACCCCGTGAGACACCTGCAGGAACCGAGCTGAGGGTCCCCTCTCTGACAGGGTCATTTCCCAAAGGAACAAAACCAGGATGATGAAGTCTGTGGCCACTGTGGGAGGCTCTGGCTGTGGAGGTGACCTGGCAAACCCAGCTGGTGGCACAGGCCACTCTTGGAAGTGTTGGCTCCTACCTGTGAATCCCCCAAAAATGTCACGAGGTTCCCTCAACGTGAGGGAGAACTTCTTGCCGTGGAGGGGGGCAGAGCCCTGGAGCAGCTGCCCAGGGAGGGCCTGGAATGTTCCCCTCTGGAGTCACTCTGAACCCTTCTGGACGTGTCCCTGTGTCACCTGCTCCAGGTGGCCCTGCTCCCCTGCTGCTCGGGGATTCTGTGATTGTGAGATCCGGGATTTCGAGACACTGTGGTTCCACTGCTCTGTGATTCCCTACCTGCTCCATCCTACCTGCTCTGTGATTCCCTACCTGTGTCCATCTGCTTCCCACCTAATTTCACGGCCCTTCCACCATCACTGACTCAGTCACCACCAATTTTCATCGCTGGCATTTCTCCTGGCCAGCCCCAAGATGCCCCACACAGAATTTCTCTTTGAAAATTCCCGTTTTAATCAATTTTTCTCGGTTTTATTTGCCGGGGTCTGGAGCGGTGACGGGAGATCGGTGCCTACGGAAGGCGCTTGCGCAAACCTTGCACCCGTGAGTAAGCTGTGAGTAAAATGCTGGGTCAGAGACCACGCACCCGAGCTCCCCACGCATCCCGAGCTCCGCCGGCTCTTCCCTGGGGCGGGATGGGAGCACCTGGGTGCAGAGCCCCGGGATGGCGCAACCATGGACGCAACCACGGCTTCGCAACAACCCCGGTTTCCCGTTTTCCCTCCCGTTTCCGGCCTGACCGTGGAATTCCAGCAGGACTCCTGAGGTGTTTTCACTCATTTCCCACCTCCACTGACGGAGCCACGGAGGTTTTGTTGGGCAGAGATCCCCCGAAGCCGAGGGGTGGCTCCCGTTTGCTATCACTGAGACAACTCCTGGAGTTTCTATCCAGAGGCGCCAGCTGGAGACTTTCATCCAGAAGCCAGACCCGTGTTTACTGCTCAGCCCAGCTCACCAACAGCTGCAGGAGGGGAGGCCTTGGTTTAACAAGCAGCGACAGGCTCGGGATGAATCCTGGCTTATCAGAGCTGGGGATGAGTCTTGGCTTATCAGAGTCGGGATTTGGGATGTGTTATCTTTGGAGTGAGTTCCTCAGAGGATGACGCGTCCCTGCCCTGTTGCACAAGGAAAGGGGAGGAAACCTCGTTGTGCCAAGGATAAAACCCAGCCTCGGACTCCTCCCAGCCTCGGGATGGAGCTGAGCTCTGGGGAGGGCGGATCAGCTCCGGCTCCTCATCTCCAGCCTCTGGATGCAAACCTGTTCGCCCTGGGTCTATTAAATATTGAACCACCCCAGCTTGGGGAGTGCCCTTTGAAAGGAGCCTCAAGATCCTGGGAAGAAGAAATGGGATTTTGAAGTGTTTCCACTTTTCTTTGTTTTGGGAGGGACTGAAATTTTGAGGTGGTTTTTGGTCAGTTGGATAAACACAAATACTTGAAGGCTCTGGGCTTGGTTTTCTGGAATTCTCTGGGGATTTGTTTGAGCTCTCAGATAAACACAAATACTTGAAGGCTCTGGGCTTGGTTTTCTGGGATTCTCTGGGAATTTGTTTGAGCTCTCAGAGTTTTTTTTTTGCTCCCTTAATGAAGGAAGGAACCCCATGGAAATATCAATAATGCGGTGGTAGATTTTAGAAATATAAATAAAAGCAAATAAATGATAACATTGCCTAATTTTAGAATGGAATTTAATAGGGCTGTGTAATTGTGTAATTGTCCTCACATGATGATCTTACAACACTTTATGAGTGAAGGATGCTGTGGCATCAAACACGGGTTTAGACCTCAGAGGATTTGGGTCTTCGGTGTTTCAAGGCAAAGTTTTCTGGATTTTGGGGTCAAAACCCCAAAAAAAACCAGGCGGGTGAAAGCAGAATGGTAAAAAACAAACAATCTGTTTTTTTTGTCTCACTTTTAAATGGACCCAGATCCATTGTGTTTTGTTTTTGTTGTTGTTTTTTTTTTTTTCCCTCCCTAACAACAATTTGGATGAGTCAAACAACCCCAGAGAAGAGTCCTGGAAGATTAAATGTTGGGCAAACCCCACGTCCCAACCAGCACCGGCACCGTCCTCTCCCTGTGCCTAATTTAGGGCCTGATCCTATCAAAAAATGCCAGGAGCAGGTTCTGGGGTGGGAGCCAAGGAGCTCCTTGGAGTTGCTTCATTCTGCGTGCTCGGGGTTGCGCCACCCTGGCAATCTCTGGGACAGGAACTGCTGCCAAGTAAACAACCTTTCACTCCCGAGGTCAGGCTGTAAATAACAATCAGTCGGAAATCCCCCGGGAGATTGCTGGATCTCGATAATAAGGGGGGGTCTCGTAGGGTCCGGGCTCCTTGGGGTGGGAGCAGCATCTCCAGAGAGAGCCAGGTTAAGATTCCCGGAATTCTGGAATAATTGGGGTTGGAGGGGACCTCTGGAGATCTCCCAGCCTCTGCCTTCTCTCTCTGTTGAAAATGATGTATTTTTATTTGTATTAATATAAATGTTACATTCAAATTTGGTGTAAAATACACACGAAGAAGGTCCTTTGTGTTCTGGGGATTCCTTGAGGACAAAAATTCACATTTTGAGTGAAGGAGCCAGAAATGAAAGAAGCCGTCCCAATATTGAAACTACCCACACACTGTGAGGTTTTATTTTCCAGCCTGTGATCCGAAGGAGATGGAGAAAAGAATCTTTTCCCATCACCACAACACAAACCCCTTTATCCAGCAGTTCTGGAGGACAGTTGTCAGCACAGCCCCACATCAGGAATGCGATTTAGTGGCGTGGTCAGGGGGAAATTCCATTGTGGCACACCCAGGGGCACTTTTGGGCTGTGGGAAAGGCTGGGCCACTCACTTCTTCTGGATGGGGGGCCAGTGGGTGCTCTGCTTGCACTGCTGGCTCTTGATGGTGGGGACAACCACGGGGCACTTCTGCTGCACCACCTGGGCGCATCCCCCGCCCGCAGGGCTGAGCTCCGGGCCTGGGAATGCCCCGGTTCCGTATCCCCCGTGGTACCCCCGACCCCTCAGCGAAGCCCCCCGTGCTCAGGGTGTCCCTCGGGGGTGCGGTGTATCCATAGCCAGCCCCTGCTCCCTCAGCCATCCCCAAATCCCCTCGGTGGTAGATGGGAGCCGCGCCCTCCCCGCTGAACCCCGCTCCGGAGCCGTAGACCGGGACCGTGCCCACCGAGACATCCCAGCCGGACGAGACCCCGCAGTCCCCGCTGGACACCACGAGGGAGCCCTCGGCGTCACACGAGAAGCTCCCCGAGATGCTGAAGGGGGCTGGGGCCGGTCGGGGAGGGCAGGGCGGGGGTCTCGGGCTGTAGGTGACCGAGCCCTCCCGGCCGCAGGAGAAGGAGGCGCGGCCGTGGTGGTTGGAGAAGCTCCCGCTGCAGAAGCCGCGGTGGCTCAGGGAGATCTCCCGGCTGTAGCCCCGGTTCCGCCGGGAACATTTCCTCCGGAGCCAGTGGTAAAGCTGCAAGAGGAAAGGAAAACACCCGAACTTGAAGGGTTTTGCTTCGTGTTTGCACCAACGCCGGTGGTGCGGCCAGGAAAGCTTGGCCAGGGATTGGGGCAATTCCGGGCTTTGAAACCGAGAACTGCTGAGCTGTTAGAGAATCGTGGAATTGTGGAGTGGTTTGGGTTGGGAAAGAGCTTAAAGCTCATCCACTGCCACCCCCTGCCATGGCCAGGGACACCTTCTGCTAGACCAGGTTGCTCCAAGCCCCTTTTCTTCAAATCCAAGGATATCTGTACTCTTCCAGGGGTAGCTTTCCTCTTTCTACCTCTATTTCTAGAGCATCAAAAAGCTGAAATATATTCTGAATCCAAAACCTGAAATATAAATTCTGAAATAGATTATTTCCCCCTCTAATAACTGCCATTCCCCTGCTCATTTTCGTGCCCACAGACACAGAGCTTCAAAAATACCGGGGATCGTCCTCCTTTCTGTTTCTCAGTTGCTGCAAGAGCGAAGGATCAAAGTTTCCACCCTGGCTCTGTTACTGCAGCCCCAAAATTCTTTTATAGAAAGTGATTGGCCCGGACCCAGAGGTTCGTGGCCATCCTGAGGTCCAGCTCAGGGCTGTTATTAATTAATATCAAAAACGTGTCCTGCGCATTCCAACCCACAAAGGTTGTGCAGTCCCCACCGCAGACCCCATCCCGGTTTTCACCCTGCTCATCCCTCTGCATCCCGGTCTGGTGCCTTGATTTCCCCTTTCTCCCCAGGATTGGACCCAGAACGGAGCCAGAACCCACCCAGATCCCGAGGATTTGTCTCAGGACGAGAGGTCCCGCTGCCAGCGCCAGCCGAGGTCTCAAATCAGCTGCATCCCGCGAGTAGAAAATGACAAAATCCCAGAAAAAAACCCAGACTTACCCTCTTCAGCCATCGGAAACACATTTAGGAGGTAAAAGTCGACTGAATGAGTTGCTTTAACAGCCTGGGGAACATTTATATGGCGTTTAACATGTATGGGAAGTGAGACACCCTCGGGAATGAGAAGGATTTATTTACCAAACTGCGATTTCAGTGTTTGCTTTGACTCCCGATCCATATCTCCCTTCACACCGCTCATTTCGCTGCCGTAATTGTTACTTCTGCCTAATGAGCCGATTCCTGCGCCCCTGCCCTGGGCTACGCAGGAATCCTCGGGCCCCCAGCCCCGGGAGGGGTGGGTGGGGATGTGGGAGTAGGAGAAGGCACAAGGGGAAGAGATGCTGGCGGTGCTCTGGTGACGAGCTGAGCCCTCCCCTGCTGCCTCCAGGGAAAGTTGTTTGTTTTTTCACATTTGCATATGAACCAGAAGGTCTTTAGAAGTGATTGATGCCCTAAATGGGTATTTTGCAAGGGTGCTGAGGTGCTCTAAGGGAGTTTAAACACGGAGTTTGCGGGATGTCCCGATGTTTAAACCCAGCCAGGCTGGATTAGGCTTCAATGAAGGATTATGACACCAAATCCCTCCCTTCCTTCTGTTTCATCTCCTTCCTCTGGTTTGGGAAGAGCACCTGGGATCTGCAGGGAGGCTGGAGGGGGTTGCAGGTCCCAGCTGCTCCAGCCCGACCCCACAGAGCAGCTCTGGGGTCTGCTCAGCTCCGGGAGTGTCACTCTGGGGACAGAGAGCCCCAGTTTTGGCCAAAGCCCCAATCCCGGGCAGAAATCCGAGCGTGGGGCTGTCGGGACAGGGTGCAAAGCCTGGGAAGGGAGGGATTTGGGGTCGGGAGGAAGATTTGGAGCTGCCTGAGGGATTTGCTGCTGGTTTTATTCCCTCCTGCCTGGCCCGGGGCTGGGTTGGCTGGCTGGAAGGTGAGGCTTCCCTCTGGGTACAGATCATGGAATTCCAGAATCCTGAGGTTGGAAAAGCCCTCCCGGACCATCGAGCCCAGCCTGTCCTGGCTTTGTCATCCATCCCGGAGCCCTGAGTGCCACCTCCAGCCCTTCCTTGGGCACCTCCAGGGATGGACACTCCAAACCTCCCCGGGCAGCCTCTTCCAAGGCCTGAGCTCCCTTTCCATGGGGAAATTCCTGCTGCTGTCCACCCTGAGCCTCCCCCGGCCCAGCCTGAGGCCGTTCCCTCACGTCTGCTGCAGGAAGGGGAGGATGGCAAGGCCGTGGAAGTTGTCATGGCTTTATTGCCCACCTGTTGGGTCATCCCCAATCCCTGCTTCTCCCAGCTGAGCCTGGTGGGCCTGGTCAGGTCTCCCATCAGGTCCACAGAGGTGGTCATTGGGTGCTGGCACCTCAGAGGACACGGCCTGCACCATGCCCAGGCACCAAAGGGTGTCGGTGCTGTGGTTCCTTTGAATTTTGGGATCTTCTGCTCCTCCCTCACAGAGCCCAGGTGGAAATGAAGGTTCAGAACCTCTGAGACAATAAACCAGGTGGCTTTGGAGTGAAACACCTCATCAGAGACATTTCTACATCCCAAGACCATGAAATGCAGGTTGATGGTGCAAGAAATTAATTAATTACCAAAATAAAAGGGCAGTTTTGAGCAATTATGACATTTATTGGCTATAAAAAGTGCCTTTGGGAAAGCAGCAGAACATTATCAAAGGCACCCCAACAGCAGGAGCGCAGCAGGGGAATCCTGGGGTTCTCACACGAGGATGCAGCGCCCAGGGGACAGGAGAGGACGCGCTGGGAAGGACCAGGCAGCGGAGCCAGGGTGGGACACAGAGGTGCCGTGGCAGAGGCTCAGAACCGGAGCTGCTCAGGGCTGTCACTTCTGCTGGCTGTAGGGCCAGTAGCAGCTCTGCTTGCTCTGGTGGGACACCACGCTGGGGACAACGATGGGACATTTCTGCTGGGAGGAGCCTCCGCCGCCACCTCCAGAGCTGATGATGATGGTCTGGCCTGAGGAGCTGCTGCTGTATCCTCCGCCCATCCCGTAGCTGGATCCTCCACTGCAGCATCCGGAGGATCCACCACCGCCTCCACCTCCAATGATGGTCTTCCCTCCGGAAGAGCCACCACCGTACCCTCCTCCCATCCCGTATCCTGAAGATCCGCCACCACAGTACCCAGAGGAACCTCCACTGCCTCCCCCTACAATGATGCTCTTGGATCCTGAGGATCCACCACCGTATCCTCCACCCATCCCATAGCTGGATCCTCCACCGCAGCATCCAGAGGAACCTCCACTGCCTCCGTCTCCCATTATGATCTTGGTTCCTGAAGACACACCACCATATCCTCCACCCATGCCATAACCTGAAGATCCGCCACCACAGTACCCAGAGGAACCTCCACTACCTCCCCCTACAATGATGCTCTTTGATCCTGAAGATCCACCACCGTATCCTCCTCCCATGCCATAACCTGAGCACCCTCCACTGCTTCCTCCTCCAATGATGGTCTTTGATCCTGAAGATCCACCACCGTATCCTCCTCCCATGCCATAACCTGAGCACCCTCCACTGCTTCCCCCTCCAATGATGGTCTTTGATCCTGAAGATCCACCACCGTATCCTCCACCCATCCCATAGCTGGATCCTCCACTGCAGCATCCAGAGGAACCTCCACTGCTTCCACCTCCAATGATGGTCTTTGATCCTGAAGATCCACCACTATATCCTCCACCCATGCCATAACCTGAGCACCCTCCACTGCTTCCCCCTCCAATGATGCCCTTGGATCCTGACGAGCCACCACCGTATCCCCCTCCCATCCCGTATCCGGAGGAGCCCCCGCTGCAGCAGGATCCACCTCCTCCACCACCAGAGCTGATGATGATTTTGCCGGAGCAGGAGGAGCCCTGGGACTGGTAACTGGAGGAGCCGCTCCCGTGGCAGCTGGAGCCCGAGCTGTGGCACCCGCTGGACTGGGAGGACATCCCATGGCAGCCTCCGGAGCTTTGTCTGGAGCACATCTTGGAGCGGTGACCCTGCAAGGAACGGAGCCGTCAGAAAGGAGAACCTTGGAGACGCAGCTGAGCCTTCCCAGCAGACAAAGAAGGAAGAGCTCCCAGGAATTGTCCCATCTGTCCCATCTTCTGTGGCCCTACAAGGACGGCAGCTTTAAACTCCCTCCCCCCGTGAGACCTGCCGTGACATCCCGGGGAGCTCTCTGCAGGTCACAACAGTTGCAGGAAGCCTCTGCGTGCAGGAAGGTTGGGAACTCTTCCCGAGGTTCGCACACATGCTCTGGCACGCCTAAAAAATTGTGTGGATCCTTCTGGATGTCTCACACTGACTCAGCAGCTGAAAGTTCAGCTTTCAGAGTTCCAGCTGCAACTGTCTAAGGAAGGCAGCTCTGTTGGCACCTCCAGTTGGATTTTGGTGGAGCCACCATGGCTTCAAAGAACGCCCAAAACACAAACTGGTGGAGGGATCTCCCTGCATAAAGGTTCCAGAAGCTTCCGTATCTACGGGCTTACCTTCAGTGCTGGTGGGAACGTCGCGGTGCTCGGTGTTGGTCGAGTGAGGAGCCCTGGGGTAGCTGAGCTTTTATACTGGATGCGTTGCGCTCCTGAGGGAAGTGAGACACCCTAAGGAATGCTGAGAGATTTATTGACAGAGCTTGGCCTCGGCTGCCTCCTTCCTTGACTCACTTGCAGCAGAGGTGATGCGAAAGGAGGAGCATCAGCCCCGTTCTGTACCGCGGTCGCTAATTCTGGTTAATGATTCCCTTCCGGGAGCCTCGCTCCAAATTTTTGGGGCAAACGACACATCAGGGTCTGTTTTGGGGGTTCCTCAATGTCTTTCTGCTGGGCTGGAGCTTCTTGGGCGCTCAGGACGGAGTGGGGACTGAGCAGATGCCAAGCGATGGGAACTGGCATGAGTTGGAGCCAGAGGGTGATGGAAGGACAGGGATAAAGGATGTGCTTGAGCAGAGTCCCAGGGAATTTTGGAGAATTTGGAGAATTTTGGAGAATTTTCTCCAGGACTGGCAAGACAGGGAGCAGGATCATGCCCATCCTGCTGGGAAAGGCCAGAGGTACCACCCCAATGGAGTTCCCTGCTTTGGAGCTGCCCAGATCTGTGTCAGAGGACGCTGTGAGGGTGACAGGGACAAAGGGGACTTCTCCCTTTGGTCTTTTGTGACCCCAAGGTGGAAGCGGCTGTTGGATTTCCATGGAGGTCTGTGCTCAGCTCCAGCTTCCAGGGGTCTCAGTCTCCAGGCTGGAGTGGGGAAAACCTTGAAATCCTTCTGCTTTTCAAAGTTGTACTTGGAGGCCATCAAGACCTTGCCCTTGAACTCTAGGGCATTAAACACCACGTCTACCTCAGCAGGAGCCATTTCTGAGGGTCTTCACTGGCCACCCCACCCACACCTGAGCAGAGGAGTCACCTGGATACGTTCCCCGCTGGAGGATGACGATTTGTCAGCACAGCTGTCCCAACAGCAGCTCTGTGTCACGCGTGTTTGGAGCCTGACAGCAGCATCCGCCCTCCCGGGACACTGAGCAGAGGAAGGACTAATAGGGGTTTTAGCTGTGGGGACGTGTGACAGCAGCAGCAGGTCCCAGCTGTCACCATGAACGTGACTTTGAACACGCACACGCGACACCCTTGGGATGGGGACAGGGCCACCGGCACGGGGGACACGCGTGCAGGAGCCCCTTTGTTCGGCTTTGGAGTCCCTCCCATGGTTTTATCTCTGTTCTCATCTCCAGATCTGAGGTGTCACCGCTGTTCTGGCTCCCAGCTCTGACGTGTGGGTGTTGTACTCCTGAGGATCTCAACACCTTGATCCCTTCTGTGCCTTCAACCTGTAGGGACCTGCCCAGAGGGACACTCGGGATTAGCTGCTCGTTGGCACAGAGGGACACCCAGATGAGCAGCTCGTCCTGACCCAGGGATGAGGAAACACCCTGGAGGTTTCTGGAGGGGTGCTGAGGGGAGCTCCTGCAAACCACGGAGTGTGGAGAGCCCAGGGTTGGACCTCCTGGAAGCACTGGGCCTGGAGCACATGGATTTGTTTGCCAGAGGTGTAGGAAAAGCGT
The DNA here is from genome assembly GCA_032357785.1 of Periparus ater. Lineage (NCBI taxonomy): Eukaryota > Metazoa > Chordata > Aves > Passeriformes > Paridae > Periparus > Periparus ater. The sequence continues at coordinate 2,511,784 of CM063632.1, forward strand.
GGCTGGAAGCGCAGCTGCCGGAAGGGTTGGCCCTACCACAACCTCTCCCAGGTCAGGGAGAAATTCGGATACCGGTGTGGGGTAAAGGGAAATGGGGATGTAAAAGGCTTTGGGGCCATCTTCTCAGTTTTGTGATGCTCTGATGTCCCTGCACCCCTCGGGAAGGGCTGGCAGGTCACGGTACCTCTTCATCTCCTCACTGCAAACACCTCGGCGGGTGGTTGATACGAGAAGAGGACAAACCAACCCCTGGCCAGATCCTACAGCACCCTCGATCCCTTTTCCCACCAGCTTCCCTCACACACAGCGATGCTGACAACGTGGGGTGTGACCCTGGAGAAGAACTCTCCAGAGCTCTGTCAGTCGTGATCCCTCAAGAGTTTCACGGCCCATGATCCCTTTAATTCCTAATTTTGTTTCCTCCCTACCAGGCGTGTTTGTGAGATGAACAAAACCCCTCTGGATTTTAAAAGTTTACTGGAGTCAAGCCTAATCCCAGCTGTTCCAAAGAGGACTTTGGGAGTCCTTTGTGAGAGGATTTTCCCCCTTTGAGAGGAAAGCCATCTGTCTCTGGGCTGCATACAAAGGAGAGTGGGCAGGATGGTGAGGGAGGGGTTTTTCCCTCTGCTCTGCTCTGGTGGGATCCCACCTGGAATGCTGTGTCCAGTTCTGGTGTCCCCAACATAAGAAGGACAAGGAATTGTTGGAGCAAGTCCAGAGGAGGCCATGGAGTTGATAAAAGGATTGGAGCCCCTGTGGATCCTGGCTGAGAGGGCTGGGAATGTTCAGCCTGTGGAGAACCCAGAGCCCCTCCCAGGATCTCCAGGGCAGTTGGAGAGGGACGTTCCCTCAGGAACTGCAGGGACAGGACACAGGGAACGGATTCAGGATGAAAGATGGGAAAATTAGGTTGGATATGGGAAAGATCTGTTGATGAGCACTGGAGGCTGGAGAACATTTCCCAGCAGAATGTTTTGGATGTTTTATTCATTTTTGGGAAGCAAACTGACAAAGGAGAAAAGCAACCTCACAAACCAGTTGTGTCCGCGCACAGAAATCTTTATTTCCCGTCACATTTATGGCACAGAGGAGCCACCTGGGAGTTCACAGCACAGGGACGCAGCACCGAGGGAACACAAGGGACGGGGATGTGATGGGAGCAAGCTTGGAGTGCAAAGACTCGGCTGTTCCCGGTGGGAACCGGAGCTGCTCAGGGCTGTCACTTCTGGCAGGGCCAGTGGGAGCTCTGCTTGGTCTGGTGGGACACCACGCTGGGGATGACAATGGGACATTTGTGCTGGCTGGACTGGGAGGAGCCTCCGCCGCCACCTCCAGAGCTGATGATGATGGTCTGGCCTGAGGAGCCGCCACCGGATCCGCCACCGCAGCACCCAGAGGACCCGCCACCGCCTCCCCCTCCCATGATGATCTGCCCTCCTGAAGAGCCACCACCAGATCCTCCTCCGCAGCATCCGGAGGAGCCTCCTCCTCCTCCACCGCCAGAGCTGATGATGATCTTCTGGGCTGATCCCCCACTGCCACCACCGGATCCTCCACCGCAGCATCCAGAGGATCCTCCACCACCTCCACCTCCCATGATGCTCTTTGAAGAGCCACCACCAGATCCTCCACCGCAGCATCCAGAGGATCCACCACCGCCTCCACCTCCCATGATGATCTTCATCCCAGAGGATCCACCTCCACCTCCACCTCCCATCATGCTCTTTGAAGATCCACCACCGGATCCTCCACCGCAGCATCCAGAGGAACCTCCACCGCCTCCACCTCCACCTCCCATCATGCTCTTTGAGGAGCCACCGCCAGATCCTCCACCGCAGCATCCGGAGGATCCTCCACCGCCTCCACCTCCCATCATGCTCTTTGAGGAGCCACCGCCAGATCCTCCACTGCAGCATCCGGAGGATCCTCCACCGCCTCCACCTCCCATCATGCTCTTTGAAGATCCACCACTGGATCCTCCACCGCAGCATCCGGAGGAACCTCCACCGCCTCCACCTCCCATTATGATCTTCATCCCAGAGGATCCACCTCCACCTCCACCTCCCATCATGCTCTTTGAGGATCCACCACCGGATCCTCCACCGCAGCATCCAGAGGATCCACCTCCACCTCCCATCATGCTCTTTGAGGAGCCACCGCCGGATCCTCCACCACAGCATCCGGAGGAACCTCCACCGCCTCCACCTCCCATGATGATCTTCATCCCAGAAGATCCACCTCCGGATCCTCCACCGCAGCATCCAGAGGATCCTCCACTACCTCCACCTCCCATCATGCTCTTTGAAGATCCACCACCGGATCCTCCACCGCAGCATCCGGAGGAACCTCCACCGCCTCCACCTCCCATCATCTTCCCTCCTGAAGAACCGCCACTGGATCCCCCTCCGCAGCATCCAGAGGAGCCTCCTCCTCCTCCTCCTCCACCTCCAGAGCTGATGATGATCTTCTGTGCTGATCCACCGGAGGATCCTCCACCGCAGCAGGATCCGCCTCCTCCCCCGCCGGAGGAGCCCTGGGACTGGTAACTCCCCCGGCAGCAGCAGCAGCAGCCGCAGCCGCAGCCGCACCCGCTTTGTCTGGAGCACATCTTGGAGCAGTGACCCTGCAAGGAAAAGCTTTTTACTCCAGGGCAGCCACCGATTCTCCCAAGAATTTCCCGAGGCCCGTGACCACAGTCCAGCCCAACACCACTCTCTAGTGTCCAGGATCATCTTTTAAAGACTTTAATCCCTTTTATCTCTCCATCCCAAAGCCACTCCATCTCAATGTCTCAAAGACAACCTTCTGCAGCACGGGCTGATCCTGCTTCTGTTCGGTCTGGTGGGACCAAGGCATCCATAAGAGATTTAAATTCATCCCAGCAACTTCCCTGCCCTTCCAGCACCACCCACCAGATGTTTTTTTACCCAAACTTTTGTGTTTTGGAAGCAGGAAAGGAAGAGAAGAATCCCACCCTTGGGCAGACCTGGACTTACCCCTCTCGGCTCTGACCACGGACACCTCAGGGCAAAGCTGAGTGAATGAAGCACCCCGAGATCCACCAACTTTTATACCCTTTTTCCTGAGTGGGAAGTGAGGCATCCAAAGGAATGGTGATAGGTTTATTTACCAGACAAACTCTCCTCCTTCATCCTACTTGTCCTGACTCACTGGATGCGGACGATGCTTCTCCCGTGCATCACTTCCTCGGCTGCCCTGCATCCACGGCAGGTGCCACACGTGAGCTCGGCTCCCGTGGTTGAATTCCCAGGTTGGATTCTGGGGCTCCAGCAGGATTCTGGAGGCTGCCAGCCTCCACTCCAGCCGGGAGATGCCGCTGGTGACCGACACCAGAAGGGGCTGGGGAGCCTCGTTTTGTTGAGTGTTACAGGGGGGGATTGGTGGGGTGTCTGTGCAGGGCCAGGAGTTGGACTTTGATGATCCTTGGGGGTCCCTTCCACCTCAGGATATTCTGTGATTCCACCATCCCGTGACTGTGGAGATTTCCAGGGCAATTCTGGTGTTTCTGGGGCACCAAAGGAATCCCCCATGGCTGTGGGAGGTTTCCCACCACAGCAGTGAAGGGTTGATGGGGATTTTTGTTTGATTCCACCACTCTGGAGAGAGCTGAGGTCAGGCAGGCCCCACCACTTCAAGCGATGGAGGTGGAGGGGTACCAAATCCAACATTCCCCCTGTGCAGCAGCACATGGATATGGAGCAAAAGGATGAATTCCTGCCCGTTTTGGGGATGACATTTCTGAAGAACAAATGGGATTCGAGGCTGTGCAGCGCTCCCGCTGTCACCCTGAGAATTTCTGTAATTTGGATCCTGATTTTCCTGGTTCTGGGCCATTTTTGGGTGCAGGGATTTCTGACAGCACCGTTCCCACCCCGCTGAAGTGGGACCCCAAACTCTGGCTTTGCTCTGTGCCAGTTTTTGTGCAGTTCCCAGCCACTGGAATTTTGGCACCCTCGATGACATCCCATACTGAAATCCCAGGAAATTCAGCTATTCCAGGGGCAACACCGTCTGGAGGGGCTCATCCAGATGTGTTTTGAGGTGTTTCCCTCACTGAGGTCCCCAAGGCGGAGAGGGCAGAGGGTGGAGGGACAGGAGAAGCCGTTACAGCCGTGGGTCACTCCGGTTTCTCCTGGGACAATTCCAGGTGTCCGTCACCTCTCTCCCGTAGAACAGTTCCGAGGTCTAATTCCCTTTCCCTGCTAATTACCAGAGTAGACCACATCAAAGGGATCGCTTCCCACGGGGAAACTCCCTCTGAAGGCTCACACCTGGAGCTGTGTTTTAGGCCTGGGGGAATGAGGAAATCCCCAGGTTTCCCAGCCTGAGCATCCCAGCCCTTGGAAGGGGCTGAAGTCCTGGGCTTGGCCCTGATTCCACTGGGAATTCAGAGCTGGAAAAGTGTCAGACAAACCCCCTCATTTCTCTTCCACTTGTGAGAGCACCAGGAGCTTCTGCACCGCCTTGTGAAGCTTCTCTCACCCCTGTGATTGCACCCTGAAATCCTTCCTAGCAGAATTTGGTCATCTTCTCTCTCTGAACCCACTCAGAACGTTCTTGGGCATCGCCAGAATTTTGGTGAGGGAGAGAGACCCCAGTGATCAACTTTGTGGTACCTTCTCTGATGGGCAAAAGTCGGGATCATCATCATCATCATCAAGAGGCATTAAATAGTGACCTGAGAATATTTAGTGAATCCAAAATCTCCTCTACCCGCTGGGGTTTCAGAGCAGTTTTGCTCTGGAGCTTTATTGCAACCGCACTGGAATCAAACCAGGGATGGAAATGAAGCAACCAGGGCTGGAAAATCCAACCACTCACACACGGAACTCTCTAGAACTGCAAGTTTTATTGTCTGGTGCAAGCACCTGAAAACTGAGGCAGGAACAGGCACACGGAACGACCGTGGCTGGAATTAGGGATACACAGCACCAGAGGTTCCGGTCAGAACATTCCCAGGGGAAGGGAGAAGAGAACAACACAAATAATCTTCAGTTTAACAGAGGAGGAAATGTGAGGCATCTTCATATCTTGGGCTTCCTCGGTGTCAGAGTCCTTCTGGCAGCCACTACTTGCGCTTGGTCTGCGGTGGCCAGCAGATGGGCTGGGTCTGCTGCTGCATGGACATTCCTCCAGAGCTGGAGGAGCCACCTCCACCTCCGCTTCCACCTCCGCCTCCACCACTGATGATGATGACGGGACCTTGGCCCTGGTGGCCTGAACCTCCTCCTCCTCCTCCTCCTCCTCCACTGCCACCTCCAATGCAGATGGGACCTTGGCCCTGGTGACCTGAGCCACCACCACCTCCTCCTCCTCCTCCTCCTCCACCACCAATGATGATGGGACCTTGGCCCTGGTGCCCTGAGCCACCACCGCCACCACCTCCTCCTCCTCCTCCACCTCCAATGCAGATGGGACCTTGGCCCTGGTGACCTGAACCACCACCGCCACCTCCTCCTCCTCCTCCTCCTCCACCACCAATAATGATGGGACCTTGGCCCTGGTGACCCGAGCCACCACCGCCACCACCTCCACCGCCACCTCCAATGCAGATGGGGCCTTGACTCTGCTGACCTGAGCCGCCACCACCTCCTCCTCCTCCTCCTCCACCACTAATAATGATGGGACCTTGACCCTGGTGGCCTGAGCCACCACCTCCACCTCCTCCTCCTCCTCCTTTGCCACCCCCACCAATACAGATGGGACCTTGGCTCTGCCCGGAGCCACCACCACCGCCACCACCACCACCACTAATAATGATGGGACCTTGGCTTTGCTGACCACCACCTCCTCCTCCTCCACTGCCACCTCCAATGCAGATGGGACCTTGGCCCTGGTGGCCTGAACCTCCTCCACCACCACCACCACCACCTCCTCCACTAATAATGATGGGACCTTGGCCCTGGTGGCCTGAGCCACCACCTCCACCACCTCCACCTCCCTTGCCACCCCCACCAATGCAGATGGGACCTTGGCTCTGCCCGGAGCCACCACCGCCACCACCGCCACCACCTCCTCCTCCCTTGCCACCCCCACCAATGCAGATGGGACCTTGGCTCTGCTGCCCTGAGCCACCACCACCACCACCACTAATAATGATCGGACCTTGGCTTTGTTGACCACCTCCTCCTCCTCCTCCACCACTGCCACCTCCAATGCAGATGGGACCTTGGCCCTGGTGGCCTGAGCCACCTCCTCCTCCTCCTCCACCGCTGCCTCCACCAATGATGATGATTCCTTTGCCCTCCTGGCCTGAACCTCCACCACCACCTCCAATTCCTCCACCTATGCAGATGGGCATATGGCTCTGGTGGTCAGAACCTCCTCCTCCGCCACCTCCACCCCCTCCAATAATGATGGGACCTTGGCTTTGTTGCCCTGAGCCGCCACCTCCTCCTCCTCCTCCAATAATGCAGATGGATCCTTGGCTCTGCTGTCCGCCTCCTCCACCTCCTCCTCCTCCTCCTCCACCTCCACAGGAGGATGATGACCCATGAGTCTGATAAATTATCCCACCACCGCTGCCACCGCCGCCACCACCGCCACAGCAGCCGCCTCCTCCTCCTCCTCCGTGGCAGGATGATCCCTGGCTCTGCTGTCCCATGGATCCTCCTCCACCGCTGCTGTGGCAGCCGCCTCCTCCGTGGCAGCAGCAACCGCAGCCGCCGCCGCCGCCGCCGCCGTGGCACCCGCTGGACTGCTCAGACATCCCTTGGCCATCGCCCTTCTGCTGGTGGGAACCCATGGTCTGTGTGATGGGAGTCCTGCAAGAGAGACAGAAACCAGGCCTGAGCAATTCCGGAGGGAGGGAATGTTGTGTTACTGGGCCTCCCCATCCCCTTCCGGCAGGGAATTGTCTTCTCTTCCCTTTGTGCTCCTTCCTCCACCTCTGAATGATGCAAGGATTGCCATCTAAATGAATTAATGAATTAAACCGAGAACCTGTGAAGTTTTCAGCTTATTCCATCTACAGAACCTCCTTATCCAGATATAACTGTAATTTTTTTTAATCTAGGACAGCAATCATTCCTTAACAATTCCCTCTCGGAGCAGGTGTGTCACTGCAAGAGGCACACGAGGCCGTGGTGGCCCAGAATTGCCCTCATCCAAATGCGGTTTGGGAATTTTGAAAGGGCTGCAATGCTCAGGGATAGGGATTAATATTCCCCGGCCGCAGGAAAGAACGCGGCTCGTCATTTGCATAACAACAACTTCATTGTACTTTGAAATTCTTCAATCCCGCCTTCAAAGGGATCCCAGTGTTTCATTTCTCCTTCAGAAGGAGAAGGAAGAGCCTGTGGAAAAGTTGTCAGCGATGCAAAAAGAAGCGGGGGGTGGAAAAAAAAAAGCCCAAAACTTGAGCAGCCCCAGGGCAGCGCTTGCAGGGTTTGATGAGCGCCTGTCCCCGAGGGATGCTCTGAAGTTTGAGCGCCTCTTTAGCGCTTAATCCCCACCCCAGCCACGTCCTTGTCTGCCGCCAGCGGGAATTGATGCTTCTGCGAAAGGAAGGGACCGCTCTGAAAGAAAAAGACCAGCAGGATCAGGTGTCAAAAGGCCCGAGGTGAAAACGACTCCTCCAAGGAGTGAAGTGCCCAAAAGAAACCGTTCCCTATTCAGATAAAAAGCTGGAAAATGAGGATAGAGCCCCACTTTGCTGCTTTGTTTCCCACTCTCTGCTGGGTACTCGCGAATTCTCTTTTTCCTGCCCTTTCCCTCAAGTTTTACGTTCCAAGAAAATTCAGGAGTTGTGTGTGTGAGTGGTGCCATTCTCTGGGCCCAGAGAAATCCAAGGGGCTCCAAACCCCAGATTTTCCTTGTCCCAGCTCTCTCCTTTTCCTGTGCGGTTACACGATCCCTGAATTGGTAGGAAAAACAAAAAAACCCAACAAAACAGCTGCAAATAAAGAGGAATTTTTGAGACCCCAAAGCCGCATTTAATCCCGCATTTCCACCTCAGCATTCCAAGCCTAATCAGCCAAATTAATTTCCATCAGTAGCGGGGAATCTCTTACCGTGTCCCACGGCACGAACCAGTGGAAAGAAGTCAACGGGACTGAGGGAAGGTGGTACGGGACAACTTTTATATAGGATTTGGACCTCCTCTTGGAAAGAAACAATGATTGATTTATTTACAGCCAAGCCCAGCCCCGACTGCCCACTTACTTCGCATAATCTCGGGCTCGTCATTTCACAGATCGCTATCTTCCTTCCTTCCTTCCACCACCTCTTTTGTTGTTGGCGGCATTAAAATTATTGGATGGCTCCACCTACTCGGAGTAAAGTGAGGAAACAGCCCCAAACCAGGCGCATTTTCAGCCTAAAAAGTGATTTAATTTTACTCCCCTCTCTAGAAAAGTCCGTCATTCCAGAGAGGACACCTGAGGGTTTTTTTGTTTGTTTTTTTTTATGCACACGGGGAATTTATTTCTCATTCTAGAAAACATTTCTGAGCTGCCAGGCTGGCGTGTAATCACGGCGTGATGCAAGCCAGGCTGTGGATTATATGTTCTAATGGACACCCACGTTATTGCCAGGAGCTGGAGGGACACGTTGGGCTCAGATGAGTCCCAGGACCTGCAGCTCCCCAAAACACAACAAATGCCTCCAGAGGCAGAGGTGATGAAAACCTGGGAGGCTCCAGGTGGTTTACAGCCTTTGGAGGGTTTGACCTACAGAGAAATGGAGGGAAGAAACCCAAAGAAGGAGTGGAATGGTTCTTGGGGAGGTTTGGAGGGAGGCTGAGGGAGCTGGGACTGCTCAGCATGAGGAAGAGAAGCTTTGGGGTGATTTCATTGTGGTCTGCCAGGACCTGAAAGGTCTACAAGGAATGTGGGGAGAGAATTTTACAAGGGTTTGGAGTGACAGGAGAAGGGGGAACGGGTTAAAACTGAAAGAGGGGAAGTTTTGGTTGGATGAGGTGAAGAAATCGTTCCCTGTGAGGGTGGTGAGGCCCTCAGCTGCAGGGATGGAGCTTGTTCCCACTTCTCCTGCCTTCCTTCTGCCAGCCTGGAATTGCTCCAGACAGCAGCAGGAAATTCCTCCAGCAAAACTCTCCAGCTCCGGGCAAGCTCCAAAGTGCCAGAGTTGGGAGGATCTTCCTCGCAGATGGAGCTGGGGTGACGGGAGCTTGATTTATAATTTCAGAGCTGTTCTTGGCGACAGAGCCGGAGGCTCCAGGTGCCACCTTCCCGCCCAGCTCCTGCCCTGGAGCGCGAGGCTGCTCGGCCTTGGCTCGGCTTTATCCCGTCCTCCCCGAGCCCCAGCAATGAACCTGCTGGAGGATGAGCAGCCCACAAAAAAAAAAGTTCAATAAAATAAATAAACACAGAAAAAGAAAAAAATTTTTTTTTTTAAAAAAATGGAATAATATTAATTTTATTAATAAATTTTAATATAGTATTAATAAATCTATATGTGTAGTATTAATATATCTCTATACATTTATATTTATAATATATATTATTTATATATTTATATATATATTTTTATATATATATATTTATATATTTATATATTTATATATATTATAAATAGATGGATAGTTATAATATATATTATTTATTTATATATTATATATAAAAATTAGTATATATAAAATAAATATTTGTTATTAATATATTAAATGTATTAATATATTAATAATTAATAATATATTTTCTATGACTAATGTATTTTCTATTACTAATATATATAAGAATGTATTTTATAATATATTTAACATATTAATAACATATTAATATATTTTTAATAAATAACTCCCCGCCCAGGCCTTTCCCAAAATTTGATGCTGTGCTCCCCACAAAACCGAGGATGTTTAAATGTTTAATGTTTTTAAATGTTTAATGATGTTTAAATTCAGGAACAGCCAGCTGAGACCACCCAGCTCCCAACGGGAATATCCAAATATCCAAATACCCAACGGGAATATCCAAACCCCTCCGTGGGGAGGAAATTAGGGCAGGGAAGGGAGACGTGGAGGGATTCCGAGCTGGTTCAAAAAGCAAATGAAGGGTTGTGGCTGCAGCACATCCTTTGCATATTTAGAACGGATTTATCTGCTGCTGGCATCGAGGGCAGCCAGGATGCGGCTGCCAGGCCTCCAGCGCGTTCTGGCACAGAGAAGATGAATCCTGGGGTTTTAGGATTCAGGATTCCCTGTGGGGAAGGACAAAGCTGCGTTTGGTGGCTCTCAGCCCTGGTGGGGTCTCACTGCGAGGACAGGGAACGGGGCTGGGAGTCAGTGCTGGGATCATATTCCTGAAATTCCCCAGCAAACTGAAATCGCTCTGCATTTCTGGGTGTGTTTATCCTGATTTCTGGGTGCATTTATCCCCATTTCTGGGAGCAATTTTTCTGATTTCTGGGTGCATTTGTTCTGATTTCTGGGTGCAATTCCCCTGATTTCTGGGTGCATTTATTCTGATTTCTGTGCACATTTTTTCTGATTTCTCTGCACATTTCTCCTGATTTCTGTGCACATTTCTCCTGATTTCTGTGTGCATTTATTTTGATTTCTGGATGCAATTCCCCTGATTTCTGCGAGCATTTCTCCTGATTTCAACACCTGCTGTAACGTGTATCTCCCTGCCAAAGGAATTTCGACACGGGTGATGAGGTTTGCGTACCCCAACCAGGACAACTTTCCCCAATAATTAATCCTTGGTGGTTTTGGCAGGGGAACAGTCGATTGTCCAGCCGTGCCTTGCTTCCCTAATTTCACTTTTATTTGGTCCCTGCACTTTGCCACCAACATTTAAACCTCGGCCACACCCTGGCTTCCATTTTCTTCTTTCCCCCATCCTGGTTCCTCATTCTTCCGAGGCTGGTTGGGAAATTGTTGGAGCTCCACTGGGAATTTGGCAGTGGGAATTTGGAAATGGGATGAGCTGGGCCTGCCTTTGGCAAAGCTCAGCTTAACAAAACTTTTGTGGTTTTTAAATCCCAGCGCGGGAATGGCCCGGAGGGGTCAAAATGTTTCCGACTGCTCAGTTCCTGGCAGAGCTTGATGTGGAGGATCAGGGGGGTGAGGAAGGGGATTGGAGCCTGTTCCCTGTGGATCCAGGCTGGAAATTCTGTGAATTCTCAGCCTGTGGAGACCCCAGAGCCCTTCCCAAAATCTGCAGGGACTCCGGGGAAGCTGGAGAGGGAATTTTCCTCAGGAGCTGCAGGGACAGGACACGGGGAATGAGTTCACACTGAAAGAGGGGGAATTTAAGGTGGATATTGGGCAGGAATTGTTCTCTGTGAGGGTGGGCCCAGGTTCCATGGATTTCCCAGCCCTGGAAGTGCTCCAGGCCAGGTTGGAGGGGGCTTGGAGCCACCTGGGCCAGTGGAAGCTCTCCCAGTGTGGTCAAACAGAAACGATCACATTTAAATAAATGACTTTTCTGAAGAAGTGGAAAAACATTTTGAAAATCAATTAAATCTGAGCCTTTCTGGCAAGCCAGGACCTGGAGCTGAGTCGGACCAGGGCAGACACCTGAGGCAGATGAAAGAAAAAGGAGGAGAAGTCAAAATTGAGCAAGAGCCCCGCTCCCTCAGAGGTGCAGATCTCTTATCGTACCCACGGCCTCATCACGGGAGGGTTTGGTAATTGCAGCAAAATTGGGGCCACTTCCTTCCTGCACACACCAATCTTTGTCCCATTCGGGTTGTGTCACCCCAGCTCCCATCAAATCATCCCTGGAGCTGGACTTCCCACCGTGATGGTGAACCCCGAGACCGTCACCCGCCGCCTCCCGGGCTGGGGGAAAACCATTTCCTCCCTCTTCCAGCTGGGGAATGAGCCACGGGAGGGTCCCGCAGCCCACACCCAGCCCGGAGTCCCGTGGGGGTGACCGAGGCACCGCCTCGGAGCCGAATTTCCTGTCCCGATAAGGGCACGCGTGGTTGGCCGGGGAATCACGGACACTCGGCTGGAGATGCAGCAGCTCGGGGCTGTGGCTCGGACTCCTCCCTGGCTTTGGGGACACCTGACAGGACGTGCCCGGGCCGCAGCTGCCACTGCCCGACCCGCTGGCACCCGAGGAAGGAACATTTTCAGTTTTAATGAGGCTGTTCCTGGGCTGGGGCAGCGTGAGCAGAGCCAGGATCCCCTCCCAGGAGGGAATTCTGCTCTCTCCCGCTGCCCTGGGCTAGGAAAAGGCGTGCTTGGGTGGGACAAGGTGATTTCTGAGGTTCTTTCTAACCCAAACCATTCTGAGGTTCCGTAATTTTGACATTTCAAGATCTCCCCAGAGGGAACAGCATCCACCATGAAGGGAGGGAAATAAATCCTCGTGGCTTTGTCTTGGGTCACTCCCTGCAGCTCCAAATATTACAGTGATTCTTGATTTGATCTTTATTTGCTCCAAACCTTTTATCTTCACACTCAGGAGTTTCCCAGAGCCCCTCCTGGGCATTTTTCCATTCTCTCTCCTCCCCACCACGGAACTGAAGGCATTTCTGGGATGCCAGGAGGGCCCAGCCTGTCATTGTCACCCAGACACCAGCGATGCCCCGACTGCGTCACTGCCAACCCCATTCCAGCATCCTCCAGGGATCCGTGGGGACAAGGCAGGACAAACTCCCGGGGAAGAGGGAGCCGCTCGTGCCCCGGCCAGTTTAACTGCATTGCTTCCTATTTTTGAGGATCCACCCAGCTCTTTACTGGGTCATCTGCCCAGTTCTTCCCCTGTGACACTGAGGCAGCTTCCTCCCCTTGTTATTCAGAAAATTACAGTCATCAAATGGAAAGTCTTAATTGCTCCGTTCATTATCCTCGGGGAGTCACATCCGACTGTTAATTTAATTTGCCTGGGAACTCCCCAAAGGCTTCGCGAGGTTTTTGGCCTAAATCAGGATTAGCTGGTCTGAGGACAGTTGGAGGAAGGAATGTCACCAGCACCGGGGACCCTCTCAGCGCCAGCAGCACCTCCGGGGCCACCAAAACCGACCCCAATTTTCAGCAGCCAGCCCTGGAGCAGGGAGAAGCCTTGTGGCCCCGGGGCACTGTGATTTTTGAGGATGTTGGAGCGTTTCCTCCTCACTGACAGCTGATTTTTGGTTGATCCATGAGGATTTCAGTAGAGGACAGGAAAACCAGGACCTGTTTTGTGGGACACATCTGAAATATGTTGTTTTGTGTGGGGTAGAGACATCTGAGGGTCTCCTTATCCCATTTCCAAGGGCCTGGAGTGGCAGGACAAGGAGGAAAAGCTTCAAACAGACACAGGGAAGGTTTAGACGGGATATTGGGAAGGAATCCTTGGCTGTGAGGGTGGGGAGGCCCTGGCACAGGCGGTCCAGGGAAGTTTTGGATGCCCTTGGATCCCTGGAAGGGTTGGATGGAGCTTGGAGCAGCCCGGGGTGGTGGGAACTGTCCCTGTGGCAGGGGTGGAATGGGATGAGCTTTGATCCCCTTCCAACCCCAACCATTCCATGATTCCATCATCCCTGGGACTCGAATTTCAGCTCCAGGGTCCGCCCCCAGATTCTCCTGGTGGAACTGCACCTCCAGCACAGCTGGGTGAGGTCAGCCCTGCTCACTCCTCATCCCTTCAGCACCACCCAGAGCGAGCTCGGGGAATTTGGGATGGACAGGGAGCAGCAAATCTCAGTTCTTCCTGCTGTGCAAAGATTTGGTCTGAACGACCGACGGGATTTGCTCCTTTCCCAGCCTTGCACCTGCCGGGAGCGTTCCCACAGGATCCGAGCAGGGTAAATAGAGTCAGGCTCAGAACAGACTGATGGGGAGCCTTGGGGAGACTCCCAGGAGCTCAGTGGCGATCCCTTCCAGCCTCCCCCAGGCTGGGATCCACCTTTTCCAGGTTTATCCCTCCTTCCCTTTGAGCGCAGCCTCATTTCTCCACCGCTTCACCTCAGTCTCGGGCAAGAACCACCCCAGAGGAGTCCCGGGCACCACGGACCTGCTTTTCCACCTCTCCCCACGGGCCCTGCTCCATCCCTTTATCACAGCGGAGTCAGCAGCGCGGCAATTTTGGGATTTCGACACCGGCCCTGCTCCACCTTCCCCACCCAGAGCCGGGCTGGGCTCCCCGAATCCCTCGGGCAGCACCTCGGGGTCCCCCCTGCCAAGGGAAGGGCAGAACCCGGCGGAAATTGGGTGGAATTTGTGTCTTGTGCGGGTGCCAGGGACAGGCTGAGCCCTACAGAGGTCCCTGGAGAGCCTTCCACTGTCTGTCTGTCTGTCTGTCTGTCCGTCCGTCTGGCTCCTCCCTGGGCGGTTCGCGGGGCGGGACCCGGGCGCTGGGAATCAGCAGAGCTCGTTAGGCAGCAGTTAATTAATTAATTAGCGGGGTGCGGGGGTGAGTCAGGAGGGAACATTCCAGAGGCCGGGAGCCCCCACGGCCACAGGATGGAGCTCGGAGACCGCGGCAGGGCTCGGTGGGTGATGGAATTGAGCGAGAAGTGATGGAATTGAGGGAGAAGTGATGGAATTGAGCGAGAAGCGATGGAATTGAGCGAGAAGCGATGGAATTGAGCGAGAAGTGATGGAATTGAGCGAGAAGTGATGGAATTGAGCGAGAAGTGATGGAATTGAGCGAGAAGTGATGGAATTGAGCGAGAAGTGATGGAATTGCTGATTGTTTCCAGCAGCCCGGGCTGGGCTCCCCTGCGGGGCGGGTTGGCTTTGCTTTATTTATTTTATCTCAGGAGTTTTTATTATTGTATTTAAGGAGTAAATGCTTTGAGAATGAGTTGCTCGACAGAAGAGACCCCCCCCATGACTTGTTCTGTTTTTTCACCATTTTCCATTTTCCCCCCCGATTTTATTTATTTTTGTTCTGTACAGAATTTAAAACCCCGAATCCCTGAGGTTGGAAAAGCCCTCCCAGAACATCAACTCCGACCTGTGCCCAATCCCCAGCTGTCACTGAGTCCTCGGACACCTCCAGGGATGTGACCCCACCACCTCTCCAGTCAAAAAAACCAACCCAAACCCGATTTCTTTACAGATTTCCTTCTGGAATTAAGTCGGAAGCAGAAAAAAATGAGTTTATTTTATTTTTAGCGGCATTGGCACGGGGAGCTCTTGGGTGGCACTGAGGCCACCCCGAGGCTGTGTCATCCACACGAGTGGCCGGGCTCACATCTCCTTCACGCGGCCACCAGAACCTCCCCGTGTCACCGAGGGTGGAGGAAAAGAGAAGAGGGAAAGAAGCTGCGAGACCCCAAAATCTAATGCGGAGAATTCATGGAGAGGCTTCAACAAGGGCTGGGTCCCAGAGGCTCCAGAAGGTTCCCAAAGGTCCCAGAAGGTTCCCAAAGGTCCCAGAAGGTTCCTACAGGAGCCAGAAGGTTCCAGAAGGTTCCCAAAGGCTCCAGAAGGTTCCCAAAGGTTCCTACAGGAGCCAGAAGGTTCCCAAAGGCTCCAGAAGGTTCCTACAGGAGCCAGAAGGTTCCCAAAGGCTCCAGAAGGTTCCTACAGGAGCCAGAAGGTTCCAGAAGGTTCCCAAAGGCTCCAGGAGGTTCCTATAGGAGCCAGAAGGTTCCCAAAGGTCCCAGAAGGTTCCCAGAAGGTTTCCAAAGGTTCCTACAGGAGCCAGAAGGTTCCTACAGGAGCCAGAAGGTTCCCGAAGGTTCCTACAGGAGCCAGAAGGTTCCCGAAGGTTCCCAGTGGGGCTCAGGAGCGGTTTCAGCAGGAGAAGCGTTGTTTTCCCGGGCGCTGCCCCTCCGTGCTGGATGTTCTCCTGCTCCTCACGCCCTGGCCGTGCCCCGGGGCAGCCCGGCGAGCTTTCACTGCCCGCAGTTGTACTGGTAACTGTTGGACCACTGGTAGGAGTAGGGGCAGGAGCTGTCCTGGCCCACGGGCGCCGGGCCACACACCTGGGGACACCTGAGCACGCCCTGGCCGCAGCGGGGCACGCTCAGCTCCCTGGCCTGCAGCAGGGGCTGCGGGAAGGGCGCGGGGCAGGTGTCCAGGCAGCGGGAGCTGCTGCAGGACGAGGAGGAGGAGTGGTGCCCTTCCACCAGGTGCGTCTCCACGCAGCCCTGCCGGCAGCGAGGGCTCGCCAGGGCTTTCCTGACCGTGCACAGCTTGGCCCCCGCGGGGGCGCAGGGCGAGCAGGAGCCGCAGGTCACCAGCCCGGGGCTGTGGCACTGCTGGGGGAAGGCGGGCGCCGGGCTCTTCATCCCGCCGGGGATGAAGCACTGCTGCTTGTACTGGTAGCCGTAGTAGGACATGGCTCCGGGGATCCTGGAAAACACAGCGAGGGAGATGAAGGAATTCCCTGCTGGGCTCTGGCGCGGGGATTGGAGCTCTCGACTCTCCGCCCGAACTGCACAGCCTCGCTTTTCCCTGAAAACACCCTCCCGCAGCTCCGGCTGATTTCCAGGTAATCCCTGGCAAAAGGGGAATTTCTGGACTTGTGCTTCTATCTGGGGTTAGTGCTGAGGTTCTCAGTTCTTTAGGACAAGGATTCTCATTTATTTCCTTTCCAGGTGCCCCACCTGACACTGGAATTTCTTTCTGCCGGCAGCAGGAAAAGCAAAGGATGGAATCGCCCTTGGACCCTGCGGTTTGAGGGCAGTTGCTGCTGATGTCCTGAACCCCTCCTCTCATCCCAGGCTCCTCCAAACCCTGTCCAACCTGGCCCTGGACACTTCCAGGGATGGAGAATCCACGGAATCACCTGAGCCGGGACCTCTCCACCCTCACAGGGAACAATTCCTTCCCGAAATCCCACCCAAATTCCCCCTCTGTCCCTGCAGGTCCTGAGGAAATTCCTTCTCCAGCTTCCCTGGAGTCCCTGCAGGTCCTGGGAGAGGCTCTGAGGTCTCCACATTCCCAGCCCGGCAAAAACTGATCCAAACCTGGATAATTATCACCTGAACTACTCAAACAAACGGCCCGTGATAAAGGAGAAATCTAGAATTCAATTTTAGCAAAGCAAATAAGAGATACGGATCCAAGAAGAGGGTGAAGAAAGCTCACACCCCAAACCGGGCCGGGTTCTGTAAATCTCAGGCTCGACTTTAAAACCATTTATCTGTCTCTGCCTTTTTTAAAAAATAGCGACAAACCCAAGGAAGAGCCTTTAACAGCAACAACCCTTCTTAATTCCCAGTGTCGGGGTTTTCCTGCAGGATCCAGATTCCGGTTCCGAGTATGAAAATTGTATTTTCTTAGGCGTAGAAATAGGGAAATAACTTACCGAGCTCACGGTGGAGAGTAAGGACTGGATGGAAAGCTTGGAAATGGGGGTTTTTATATGGAGTTTTTATAGTCCTTCAGGCTTCACGGAAAACCTGAGCCACTGAGTGCCAAATCCTAATAAACCACAGCAGGGAATGTGTTCATGTGCAACTTTTCCAGTGGCTGTAATTATTCTGCTCACCCGGGCTCGTTAACGCATTGTTATCCCCAAATCCCGTGAAAAACACCTCACACCCTGCGGGCTCTTTCCATTTTAGAGCTTTATGGGGAGAAGGAAGAGCCGCCTTTTATCCCGCTGACCTCGTTAGGGACCTAAAGAAATCCATCCCTCTCCTCCTAAAGCTCCTTTTGTGGGAGCGGCAGCGGGGAAGCAGCGCTGGGGGAGTGGGAATGGATGGTTCTGGCTCCGTTTTTCCTGCAGGGAGGCAGCCGGGACACGCAGGAATGAAGCTTTGGGAAGCAGGATTGGGAGGGATGTGGCCAAAGCTGGCACCGAGCCGCTCCTTGTGTGGCTGATCCTCAAACTCTGTAAGAATCATTCCCCTGATTTTGCTCCAAGCCTGGCCTTGGACACTTCCAGGGACGGGGAATCTGTGGGATAACCTGTGCCGGGGCCTCCCCACCCTCCCAGGGAAGGATTCCTTCCCAATGCCCCATCTGAACCTCCCCTCTGTTGGTCTGAACCCGTTCTCGTTATCCTGTCCCTGCAAAACCTTTCACCCCAGCGATAACAGAACAGGGAATTCTTCCCTCGTGACCCCGCAGTCTCACCCTACGACAACCCCAAAGGTTCTGGGAACATCCCAACAGCTTTGGGAACATCCCAAAGGCTCTGGGATCATCCCAAAGGCTCTGGGAACATCCCAAAGGCTCTGGGAACATCCCAAAGGCTCTGGGAACATCCAAACAGCTCTGGGATCATCCCAACAGCTCTGGGAACATCCCAAAGGCTCTGGGAACATCCAAACAGCTTTGGGAACATCCCAACAGCTCTGGGAACATCCCAGCAGCTTTGGGATCATCCCAACGGCTCTGGGATCATCCCAAAGGCTCTGGGAACATCCTAACAGCTTTGGGATCATCCCAGCAGCTCTGGATTCATCCCAGCAGCTTTGGGAACATCCCAAAGGCTCTGGGAACATCCCAGCAGCTTTGGGATCATCCCAAAGGCTCTGGGAACATCCCAGCAGCTTTGGGATCATCCCAGCAGCTCTGGGAACATCCCAACAGCTCTGGGATCATCCCAGCAGCTCTGCATTCATCCCAACAGCTTTGGGAACAGCTCTGTGATCATCCCAAAGGCTCTGGGAACATCCTAACAGCACTGGGAATATCCCAGCAGCTTTGGGAACATCTTAACAGCTCTGGGAACATCCCAGCAGCTCTGGATTCAACCCAGCAGCTCTGCATTCATCTCAACAGCTCTGGGATCATCCCAAAGGCTCTGGGAACATCCTAACAGCTTTGGGATCATCCCAGCAGCTCAGGGACCATCCCAGCAGCTCTGGGATCATCCCGAAGGCTCGGGGAACATCTCAACAGCTCAGCTTTGCCCCCAGAGCTCGGCTCTGTCCCCGTGCCTTGCACTGGGCCCTCGGAAGGGATCCTGCTGCCGACGCGTGATGTCATTAGGGTAATTAACAGCCTTTGATGTGCTGGGACGCGGCCCTGAAATTGGCTCAGTGCTGGCGTTGCTCGTAATGGGGCTGAGCCGGGCCGGCTTGGCTCGTGTCAGACATTAATGAGCGTTCGTGAGGGGTTTATGAGGTCCTGTTATGAAGGTGTTGTTTAATGTCCTGCTCCTGCTTGGTGTGCGGGTAAACACCGGGACGAGCCAGCTCAGCACCTCCCGAGTGCCTTCATTAACCTGGAGTGTCTTAATTTATCACCAGAGTGTCTTAATTTATCACCAAAATGTCTTCATGTATCAGCAGAGCGAAGCTGAATTTTGGGGTGGGAGCAGGCTCTGCTAAAGCTCTTTTTTTTTCCCTCTTTCCAGCTCAGTGCATCCCTTTAAATAAAAACAAAAAGTCCGGCTGGATGTGGTGGTTTAGCTGTGGTTTTATGTAATTAGTAAATAAATATGCCACGTTTTTATGTGCTGGAAAGGGGAGCAGAGTTATCAGGGAGTTGTGGAGTGGTTTGGGTGGGAAGAACCTTCCAGAACATCTCATTCCACCCCCTGCCGTGGGCACGTGGGAGGAGGAATTGTCCAAACTCCTGTCAGGAGGTTTGGAGCCCCCATCCCTGGAGGTGTCCAAGGAATTCCTGGATGTTGGGATTCCCAGGTGGGGATTGGGCACAGCTCGGTGACCTTGGAGCTCTTTTCCAAGCTCGGGGATCCTGGAATTTGGTTTTTTGTGTTTCACTGGTCTCAGGGATTGGTTGGATCCCTGGTCCCTGATTTTTTGAGCACTTCACCCACTCCGGTGTCCTCAGGGCTCTCCCTTCTCCTGGGCTCGACTCTCACTTGTTCCTCTCAGTTTTATCTTTACAAAGCCGCTGATTTTTGTGTTTTGCATCTTTAGAGGAGCTGGAATTGGATCCTCCAGCCTGTCTGAGCTGGTAAATCGAGCTGACACTGCTCTTGTGCTCCTCACACAAGTGCTGAGCTTTGGCCACGTGTCACCTGTTGATTCAGCACTTTCATTTCCTGGCTGTGTCCGGGCTGTTACGACTCCTGTTAACAACGATACCGTGACAACATCGTTAATGAGCTTCTGTGATGTGTTTGGGAACACCTGCAGAAAGCCTTGACATGTTTCTTGTCAGGGTTAATGTTCACCTTCACAGAAATCCACCCTGCAGTGACAGGAACCCCGAGCTGAGGGAACAAACCCCAGCACTGCGGGTTCCTCCCACGCTGGAGTGAGGATCTGGACTTTTAATTGTTAATAAATCTCTAAGATAAGATTTAACATTTAATCTTCAGCTGGCTGAGACCACTAATTAGGTATTAATTCAGATGTTTTTGACTTTGGGGATGAATTGCTGGCCAGCTTAAGCTGAGGTGAAGGCAGATGTCACAATCCCCATGGTTATCTTCCATTATTGTGGTTGTCCCACCCCTGGACGTGTCCAAGGCCAGGATGGACGGGGCTTGGAGCGGCCTGGCAGGTGGAATGGGATGGTCTTGGAAGCCCCTTCCAACCCAAGGGAGGAGGCTTTGAGGTGAGGTTCAATAAAAGAGAGCAGAAGTAGGAAAATACTTTTGTTTTTGAAGGCAAATGGGAAGCAGAACGGCGCAGATGACGCTGGTGGGAGTGTCCGCCCAGCTCACACCGCTGCCATCCTCGGCATCTGCCCCTGACTCCACTCCTGGCTGTCCCAGAGCCTCCTCCTCAGGTTTTGCAGGATGATAACCCCAGCCAGCAGCTGGGATTCATCAGCAGTTGGGATTCCAGAGGCGTCTCCCACTCCCAACGTCAGCTGTTCTTCCGACGTGGTGCCCTTTGCTTGAAGTGACTCCCTGGAAAAAATTCCTGACAAGGCCTTGCCTTGGTCACACCCCGTTTATGGCCATTTTTGCCATTCCCCAGATCCAGCTGTGATTTTTGGTTCTGAGAATATGGGGGTTTTAATGCGATACTAAATGTGGTCTTGCCATTCTTTCTGTTTTACTCTTAAAACTTCTAAAGGGATTCTAAAGGATTTCAGGTTGGAAAAGCTGTCCTGACTTATTTGGGTCTATAACTACAAAATTCAGGATTTTTGCAGCGTGACAGAGCTTTGATCAGACTTTTTACTCGTCTAAACAACCCAGAACAAGGGTTATTCATCTTTCATCAAATATTTAATTCAAGAACCCAGAACTCCACCTTATCCCTCACTTTTTCATCTCCTCCTGGGCTGAGTTGAGGATATTTTTATCCAGAAAAACGTCAGGTTCCCCCCTGCCAAGGAATGAGTCCAGTCATGGAGAAGATGAAACCTAAACCCCATAAACATTTTGCCTTTGAGATGCAAGAGACAAAGAATCCCCTCCCTATAAAGCTGAAATTGCAGAGTGGGGAAGGCAGTAAAGGACAGGTCATGCGGGACACAAGGACAAACCAGTAATTAGCAGGGGTGATTTATCTAAAGCAATTGACAGCCGTTAGCAAAGCTGGATCTGGAAAGAATCCTGGTTCGTAATTGATTGGGAAGTTCTGCATGTGGGTGATTCACGTGCTGGGCACTTTGAGGCCGGGTATAAAAGCGCTTGACCTCACATCTCGCGCCATCATTTCTCTTGTCTCACTTCTCTGGTGCTGTAGGTAAGTCAATTCCTAAACTCCTGAGCTCCTGAATTCCTGAATTCCTCCTCTAACCAAGCCTTTGAGTGTGGTTCTGGGATCAGTCTGACGTTCTCCTGGTGGAAACCACTGGATGTGGCACTTGGTGCTCTGGTCTGGTTGAGAAGGTGGGGATTGATCACAGGTTGGACTCGGTGATCCTGGGGGGCTTTTCCAACCTCAGCCACTCTGGGATTGGGGAAATGAATCCATCTGTGACTGTTCAGCCACTGGGAAATGCAGATCTGGGTGACATCTAAGTAACATTAAATGAAAACTCTTTCCATTTGTGTTCAGTAGACAATTCAGGGCTGTATTTTAGGTGCTATGAGAATTCTCCTTGTCCCTCGAGCCTCTTCGTAGCCTTTTCTTCTCGTGTTTGATTCTGAAACCGATGTGAATTTTGTTTTATTTTGTTTTCCTGCTCTTCCCTTGCCCCGCAGATCCCCATCCCCGAGCCATGGTTCACTCCCTGAGCCCCTGCACCGACGGCAGCGCCTCCCCCTGCGGCGTGGCCGTGCCCCAGCCCGTGGCCGACTCCTGCAACGAGCCCTGTGTCCGGCAGTGCCCCGACTCCACGGTGGTCATCTACCCTCCCCCGGTGGTCGTCACCTTCCCCGGGCCCATCCTCAGCACCTTCCCGCAGCAGAGCGTCGTGGGCTCCGCGGGAGTCCCCGAAGTCACAGCCGGAGCTGGCGCCGGTGTCGGAGCCGGTGCTGGAGGTGCTTTCGGTGCCGCCAGAACCCCTGGAGCTTCCCAAGTTTGTGGTGGGGCCAGGTGGGCCCGGGGGTACCCAGTGGGGAGCTGCAGACCCTGCTGCTAAAGCCGGGGCACGGCTGCTGGAAGAGGGTGGCCGGCAGGACGCGGATCCACGGCTGAGCTCCGGAGCACGGCGTGCGGGGAGAGCTGAGCATTCGGGGTGGCATTAAAAGCATCTGTGGATGTTTGAATGCCTCAAAAGTCCGTCCCCGTCCTTCTACCCTTCCTGATTTTCTGTCTGTAAAGCTTTCCTCTCTTTCCAAGACCTCTGTTCTCAAAGCTATGGACTGTTCCTGATTCCCTGGTGGTTTTTTTGGGATCTTTGTGGCTTCCCACTCTCAGTAGGTTTAGATTACGTTTTAGGGAGAAATTAGGAGGGAGTTTTTCCTGTGAGGCTCTGGCACAGGCTGCCCAGAGAAGCTGTGGCTGCCCCATCCCTGGAAGTTTCCAAGGCCAGGTTGGATGGGGCTCGGAGAAACCTGGAATAGTGGGAGATTCCCTGCCCATGGCAGGGGTGGAGCTGGATCACCTTTAAAATCCCACCCAAACCGTTCTGTGCTTCTGTGACTGTGGCAAAGTCAAGAATCTCATCCGAGATCCGCTTCAGATCTATTTTTGAGCTCTTTCCACGGCTACTGATGGATCAAAATGGTTCTGCAGTGCCCCAGCCCCTGCTCTGCTGCCGTGCTGAGTGATCGGGGCTGGGTATCACCACAGGAGAAGCAACCCCAGACGTTCCCTGAGTCACTCTTGTGGGCAATTTGTAACCTGTGCTGTGTCTCACCCGTTCCTCCTCATTAAACCAGACCTTGCAGCAGGTTATTGGCGTGTGGGTGTCTCTGTGTGTTCCCTGTCCTTGTCCTGCTGCACCAGCCTGATCCTATCACCAGGAGAGCGAAATTCCTGAGGGATCTGGCCCAGATGTCCCTTCCTTCTCCACATTTCTGGTCTCTGTGGGGATTTTTGATCAATATTGGCTTTTCTGGCACCTCTTCCTGGTGTCCTCAGGCTCGGCCTCCCCGTCTGGGCAGTGACATGAGCAGAGGGGTTGGAAAAGCCCTCCAGGATCGAGGCCAAGCCCATCTGGTCACTCAGACCAATGTCCAGGCCTTCCTCGGACACCTCCAGGGATGGCCACTCCCTGGGCAACCCCTTCCAAAGCCTGGCTTCCCTTTTCCAGGAGGAATTTTCCCAAATTTCCCACCCTGAGCCTCCCCTGGCACCGCTGGAGGCTGTTCCCTCTTGTCCCGTCCCTGTTCCCTGGGCTCAGATCCCAAATCCCCCCTGGAAGAGCCTGAAATTCCCCCTTTTCTCCAGGCTGAGCCCCCCCAGCTCCCTCAGGATTTTCCAGACCCTTTTCCAGCTGCTCCAGCCCCGTTCCCCACCCCTGGCCCTGCTCTCTCAGCACAACCTGGACACGACGGTGATGCTCCCTCACGGAACTGAGGATTTCTTTGGGAATAAATTGGCAATAAACCCTTCCCAAGCTCTCCTGGCTGGGTTTGAAATGTTATGTAGCGTGTCAGGAGCAGCGCCAGTGTCATCAGGGAGACGAGGGAATGTGGGATTATTCCCACATTCTTTGGGGAATTATTACCCTTATGTGGAAGGAAAACAAAGTCGCCCAGGCACTGTAATAATGTGTAATTAATGTTGTTGTGCTCTGGAGCAGGTGATTAAACCAGATTCTCCCCAACCACACAATTCTTGCAAAAGAGAAACCCCCCCAAACCTCAAAAACCAGGGATCTTTATTGCTGGGAATATTTGGGAGTGAGCTGCAGTTTATTGAGGGCTCTCAAGATGGCCTAAATTGAAATCTGCATTTACCACAGCCCAGGAAAATCAGTGAAATGATGGAATTCTGTCAGTGGGTTTCGATAGAAGTATTTTTGATGCATTTTTGTTCCTTTTGATATAAAAGCCCCTAGTGTGAAATGTCCTTTCAGAAATAAAAGATATTGGGTGTCTCACTAAGAAAATTCAATGCCTTTTTAAGATAGAAGCATTTGCTAATATCTCTTAGGTTCATTATTAGGCCTAATTATTTGGTTTAATTAATAATTACGGGTTAACAATATCCATCCAAATATGGTGAATTTTGAAATTCTTGTTTCCAACAGTACCAATTTTTTTTTTCCTGAATCATGCCCCGATTTCCCTTTTCCTAAGAGGCTGCACTCTTTAACAAATAATTTGAAAATTCAGTTTGGGCCATGATTGGGTGCCCAGCTCATTTGGGATGGGTCTGGTCTTCGGGGAGGATCCTCAGCCTCTCATGGAATCTTTGTGCTGGAGGCATCTCCTGCGGCATCAGCCCTGTGGTTGGTTCCCAGGGGAACATTTAAATGGATAATTCCCCAGTGAATACATCCCGGAATTACAGGAGTTGGTTTTCAGTTATTTAAATTACCAGGCTGTCGCCTGTTATGATAATATCGCAGCCAGGCCACAGTTCCTCTCCCCATCCAACTTTTCCTGAGCCTCAGGACAGGAAGGAATTCTGGGTTTGGGGTCTGGAAGGGGCGTACGAGGAAGTTGTGGGCGAGCTGATGGTCAGAGCCACAGGAAAGGGGGAATTTCAGGGGGATATTGGGAAGGAATTCTTCCATGTGAGGGTGGCACAGGATATTCCGTGGATTCTTCATCCCTGGAAGTGTCCCAGGCCAGGCTGGAGGCACCTGGAATGGGATGACCTTTGAGGTCTCTTCACCCACCCCGAACAGGTGTAGAAGAAAGTCAAATATTCCTGAGATATCAGGACAGATCCATGGAAAATGAGCTTTGGTGTTGCCAGCTGATGCTTGGGAAGCCCTGGGAGGGGTCTGGGCTGCAATCCCATGATGATCTGGCACTTCCTGAACGCTCCTGAGGAGCTGGAATGAGCAGGTGAGGAAACGTCCCGTCCCTGTTTGGTGACTCCTGCGACGGGAGCGTCTGGGGTGAGGAATTTTGCACTCCAGTGCTCCCAGAAGGCTGACCTGCAGCAGAGGAGGAGATCCTGGAAGTGCCCTGGATCCCTGGAGCAGGGGGAGGCACCGGGACACCCTCAAAGCAGGAAGGGGAAGTGAGGTGGGAGCCAGGTGGCTCCAGGTCAGCGATGTGGCGGGAGGTGACGGCGGGTGACAGGGCTAGGACGGGCAGGAAATCACCACCTGTGGGTCCTGTCCCTCAGGGAAAGTTCTGGCTCCTTGGGAATGATCCGAGGGGAAGTTGGAAGGGAAGGACATCACCAAATGCTGCTGTGCTGGCAAACTTGGGCATTGATGGAGGTCAAATGGGACCAAAAAACTCAGATTTTCACCCCAATCTTTGGCTCCCTGGGTTTTATTCCACCTCCCCTCCTGTGCGTGGCTGCCCAAGCCCTTCCACGCTCTCCCTGCAGGCAGGAGAAGCCTTTGAGTGCAGGGAGATAAATTGAATTTACCCTGCTGGGAGACTCCACCACTTCCTAATGTTTTCCCCGGGGAACCCCAGGGAACGACAGCAGAAGCGTCGCAAAACCTCTCTGAAAGGCTTTGCCACTCTCAAAGGGCTGCTCTGATTTACTGATTCACCCTGCTCTGCTTGGGGGAGGCTCCTCCCTGACCCCCCTTCCTGGGACACCCCGATCCGGGGCTGTCCTCAAATTGGGACCACCAGACCTCGCTCTTGGCTGGGGCTGCTCCTTCCCAGACGGGGAAATGGAGCTCTGGAGCTCATCTCTGCTTCTTGGAGCTGGTTTCGGGTCAGGGTTTCGGGGAAGTCAATGACATGGTGGAAAGAAATGGATGTTGGGCTGGAGGATCAGCGTTTCTGCTGACTGCTCCTGGTTTTCTGCCCATGGAATGGTTTCTCCGACCTCCTCCCTTAATTATCTTCTCGAGCCTTTCCTCTGCTTTGCTTTGAGAGCTGGGAAATGCAGAAATGCTTCTGCAGTAGGCCACCATGGCAAGAGGAGGGGTGGCTAATATTCCAAATTTAAATAATCTTCAGTATTCTAAGCCTAAATCATCTTAATTGCTCTGAATCTAAATAATCTTTAAAATTCAAATCTAAATCATCTTTAGTGTTCGAAATCTAAATAATTTTTAATATGTTAAATCTAAATAATCTTAGGTGTTCTACACATAAATCATCTTAATTATTCTAAACCTAAATAATCTTTAGTATTTGAAATCTAAATAATTTATATATGTTAAATCTAAATAATCTTTAGTGTTCTACACATAAATAATCTTAATTATTCTAAACCTAAATAATCTTTAGTATTCAAAACCTGCATAATCTTTAATATTCTAAATCAAACTCATCTTCAGTACTCTTAACCTAAATAATTTTTAATATTCCAAATCTGAATAACCCTCGGTATTCCAAACCTGAATCATCTTTTAGCAGTCTAAATCTAAACCATCTTTAATATTTTCGACACGAAGCATCTTTAGTATTCCAAATCTAAGCCAGGGCTCCGGAGCCTCCGGAGGCGGCAGGGCAGGGGCTGGCAGGAACTCCCTGAAGAACCGGCTGCTCCATCTGTGGAGCAGATGAAGCCTCCAGCGCACGGCCATGGCTTGGCTGCCTTGGGTCCTTCCTCCTGGGTGCCTTGAACCCTGATTTTCACCCATTTCCTGCCCTGGACGAGAGTCCCCCTCAGTCTCTCGTCCTTGTGGTTTATTGCCCGAGAACCAACGCCAGCTTTGCTCCAGGAGCCGCTCTCGGTGGGGAAATCGATCGGCCGATGCCTCTTCTTGGCGGAGTGTTTGGGTAAACCCAAGGTGAAGGGTTAGTTCAGGTTTCTCCTTCTGGGGGAAATGAGTCAGGAGCCGTTGAGATGGAGATGTGGTGACGGTCCCTGACATCCCAGTCTAGACTGGTCTCTCATTTCAGGGCTCCCTGGGGTGGCTGGGGGTCCCTTTAAAGTGCGGGCTGAGCCCAGACAGAAGCAGAGCAGACATTTGAAGATGCAACCAGAGCAATTTTATTGAAAATGAGGAGCAGTGAGGGACAGAAAGAAGTCAGCAGAGATACAAAAGGGGCTTTGGCAAGCAGAGCGCTCCTGATGGCGCGTGATGGTTTTCCTGGTGGAAGTGGTGGAGTTTTCTGGTCCAAATGCCTTTCTTTGTCGTGTTCACTGTCAGGGGAGGGGCAGCAGGGACACGGAACGGGAGCTCCTCTGCTAAAAGTCACCTTTGGTCAGAGTCGGACAAAGTGGATTTTGTTGGAGAAACACAACTTTTGTTCCACTACACAAAGTGGCTGTGGGTGAATTTTAAAAGCGCTTTCCTCACACCCAAAAGTCTCTTTCTGCTCCCAAAAGTGCTCTAAAGGTGCCTCAGCCCTGTGAGAGTGATAGTTGGAGAGACAGGAGGTCCTACAGAGGGTTACACACGGAGTATCCTACACAGCCTGGCGCCCACACATCCCCCAGAGTGGGAGAACCTAAACCATGCATCCGTGTCCTGCATTTCATCCCGTGGGCGCTGCTGGGAAGGGCTCAGATGGCTCTGTCCCCAAGCTGGATGGACAAGGGGAGGCTTAATCCGAAGTTCCCAAGGCTACCCAAGCTACCCACACAACCCAGGAGCCTGGGGAGCCCCTCGATCTTCCCGGAGAGCCTCCCCACAACATCCCCATTGAGGTTGGCGTAGATGATTCCGCTGATGTTCCCCGAGGGGTTGCAGAAGCTCCTGATGTTCCTGAAGGACGGGGGGATATCTTGGCACTGATCCCGGTAGAAGCTTAAGGAGCGCCCGGAGAAGAAGTTGGGGCCCCCAAAGCCGCCGAAGTTGTCACTGCTGGCGTGGGCGCAGCACCCGTTGTCACCGCACTCCTTGAAGGAATTCATCCTTTGTTGATTTGGAGAGCCTGGAACACACACCCAGAAACAAAATTTATGGGCTGCAGAGGGCAGAGCAAAAGCTCCGACTCGGTCCCTCCTGTGCATGGGTTTAATTAACTTATTTATTACTTAACTCTTAATTAACTCATTTATTTTTGTAATCTCCTCAATCGCAAACAACTTTGCTGGTTTTTTTTCCCCCGTCAACTTTTGGAAACTGCTGACTAAACGTAGCGAATGAGGGTTTTGCCAGCTGGGAGCTGAGCTTTCCTGCCCCAGAAACCAGAGAAATGTAAAAAATGAAAGAAAAATCTAATAAATATAACCCAGAACTTAAAATTACTTTTTACTACAAAATCTTGGTAGCAAATTTCCAGTTTTCATATTAAAAAAGCACAGAAAAGAAGAGCAAAAAGCTTTGAGCAATTCCTTGAGATTATACGGAATTTTTTGTTTGGTTCTGGCTCTAAAATGACAAGAAATTTCAATAAATAAATATAAACTGGTACCTGCATACAGACACAGGTTATATGCTATAAAGACAAAGCAGTACCTACTAAATAAATAGCTAACTAAAGACTATGAATTTAATATATGTTCATATCTATATCTCTATTTCTATTTCCATTTACATTTACATTTGTATTTGTATTTGTATTTGTATTTGTATTTCTATTTCTATTTCTATTTCTATTTCCAGTTATATTTATATTTATATTTATATTTATATTTATATTTATATTTATATTTATATTTATATTTATATTTATATTTATATTTATATTTATATTTATATTTATATTTATATTTATATTTATATTTATATTTATATTTATATTTATATTTATTTGGAGAAACATAGACACAGGAGAGTAGAGTCAATACTCACCTCTGCTTCACCAGGAGAAGTCCCGAGGAGCAGCTGTGAGGAGCAGATGACTTTTCGGAGTCGGGGGTCCGTTTTTAACTTCCACGGCGAACCATCTGACTCTTTGTTCCTCCAACCTACGTCACCGCAGCCAACCATTTTCATATTTTCTGCGTTTGGAGACAACGTCAACCCTTTAGAATTCCTTTAATCTTGAAGCAATATTACATTTCTAGGGAAATAGCCCGGAATTCCTTGCGGGCAGGTGGGGAGATATTTGAGGAGATATTTATTTATTTGGGGAAATATTCTGATCATTAAGCTTGGCTTTGGCGCCTTCGGCGTCGCTCGTGGAGGACAAAGGGATCTCCCACTGGATTTGTATCCCAGGTTCCCCAACAACAACCCAAAGACGTTTTCTGACGGCCTTGTGGGCGTTCCCAAATGTTCCTTCCTGTTTTAATTGATTTTTTGGGATGCTTTTTGACTTTCATGGAACAGCATCACCTTGGTATGGTGAACCAGAGGTCCTGAGGAGTGACCATGTTATTAAATCTGGAGGTGTCTTTTGGTGGCAAACTATTAATATTTAAATCCAGCAACACTTTGCAAATTGAAAACATTAATGAGTGTTTATGAAGTGCTTTGGTATTCAAAATTTGGAGGAAGCCTCAACATCCTGCTTGCTCATTATTACGCTTATTTCATATTCAAATTAATGCCAGAAATTAGGTGAAGGTCATGCAAGGAGTTCTGCCCTTAACTGCATTGCTCCTCGCTATCGTTAACTTCTACACATGCTGATTCTTTGTGGAAAAAAATACCAGCAGGGTTCTTTTTGTGTTCATTTAATGCTCTTTCAGTGCTAATCCTGATCATTTCTTTATTTCCAGATCAAGTTGAGGCTTGAATTCTCCCCTTTGCTCTGCTGAGCTCGAGTTAAACCCTCCAGTGCAAACAATGCAGTTGGACTTTTGTTAAAAACATTCTTCCTGCTCCTGCAGCAGCATGGCTTTGATTCAGGAGCACTTTGGAATGAAGATTTATTTACAGTTCTGGTCCTTTTTCCTGAAGTTGATGAGGTTTAATGTAAAATCCAACATTTACATTTCCTTTAAATAAAACCCCGTGGTGCACCTTTCTACTGAACTCACATATTTTCAAACACTTGGGAAAGTTCTCCTTTATTTTTTCCCTAAAAATTTCTCTCTCTCCAATGACCTTGAGAAATCAAAAATGTCTTTTCTATCCTACAAAAAATAAATTTCGGATTTGACAACGGAGGCAATAAAATGGTATCAGGAATGTTGTTGGCCCAGAAAACGTTAAGATGAAAGAAACCTGTAATATTCGGGACATACGGGAGGCTGGGAACACGGTAATAATCCCAAACAATGAGGAAAATTACATTAATTGTAGATATGACGTGTACAGGCAAATTTGTTCTCCAACCAATGGGGCTCCGAACCTTTTGAATCCACAGGGCGTCTGAGATAAGCCAGGAGGGCAAAGCTGGAGTATAAAAAGGGTTGGGAGCTCAAGGCTCCTCATCAGCTCTCCTGCCTCCTCCTCCTCCTCCTCCTGGTGAACTCGGTAAGATTTTCCTCCTCTCTTCCCCTGGACTGGGAATTTTCCTTTCGGAATTTCTGCTGGGCTCCTCGGAGCTCTGAGGTTTATCTCTTCCTTTTACCTGGGCTTGCTGGGTTCAACTTCGAGAGGTGCAGGTGGAACCTTCCTGCTCCTGTTGGCACCCGGGTTCCCAAAAAGGGATTTTTAGAGCAGCAGAGGTAGGAAAGGGTTTCTCTACCGTGACTCTTGGGGAGTTTTTCCTTAAATTTCTTATTTTAAGTGTGATTTTGGGTCTGTTTGGCTGCACAGACGTTCTTAGGTGTGTCCACGCTCTGTGGTTTCTTCTGTGGGCTCTCAGCATTTCCAGGTGCAAATTAAAATGGGTGGAAAGCACCGAAATGGGTCTGGTGGACCCAAAACCTGAAGGCTGTTATCACAGCAGAACTTTGGGAAGACTTTCCTGATGGAGCCAGGGATGCAAATCATGAAAAGCTGATGTCCTGAAATAAAATTAGGGTTGCTAATTACTAACCTGGTTCTGTCAGAAAAAACCCTGAAGCAGCAGCAGCAGCAGCAAGGTTTTGATCTGTGTCCTCTGATTCCATCATCAGGGGTTCCACCAATCCCGGGAATAGTTTGATACGAATATATTAAATCCATATGAATGTAGAATACAAAGCAATTTAAAGGCAGCGGATAAATGAGCAGATTATGCAAATGGGGCTTAATAAGGAGCTGAGGTCATAATTTTACCTCTGCCCTTGGTCTCACGGGACCGGCGAGGAAGACTCTGGGCTCTGAGGCCACTGCTACTCCTTGGAGTATTCACTCCTCCTCCTTTCCTCCCCGTTGCAGGTTTTACCTCCATCTCCCAACGATGACTTTCCTCCAAGGCCAGTGCGACGACGACTGCTACTCCTCCTGCAACTACGGGAGCCTCTACGGCTACCGGGGCTACGACTGGGGTAGCCCCTGTGGCTACCGGGGCTACGGGAGCCTCTACGGCTCCCGCGGCCTCTACGGCTTCGGGGACCGCTATGGCTACGGCGGCTTGTACGGCTACCGGGGCATCTTCGGCTCCGGGGACTGCTACGGCTCCGGGGGGCTCTATGGGGGCTATCGGGGTTCCTACGGCTCTGGGGACTGCTATGGATACCCCGGGTTTTACTCCAGCCGCTATGGGTACCCCTTCGGCTCCCGCTACGGCCAAAGGTTCGGCTACGGGGGCTGCTACAGCTGGTAAAGCCAGCGGGAGCGACCCCGAAACCCAGCCCGGGTTTTGGATCGGTGGAGTCCGGCAGAGTTTTGGGGACAAGAGCCACCCCTGGGGTGTTCCGAGAGCTCTGCGCTGCTGCTGAAGGGCTGGCGATGATTCGCCTTCATCCCGCGGCCCCGGCTCTCCTCTCGACCCAGATCTTCTCCTCGACGCTCCAAGCAAACCAGGCGCCGAGTTCTCGGCAGTGCTGTACAAAATATTCCTTCTGACTGGATGATGTGGGTGTTACGTGACTTTGGGAGTGTGGTATTTCCGTTCTGTATCCTTTTTAAAATTGTATCTGCCATTCATTTCTATTAAAGGGTTTTTTTCCTGCATCAATTCAGCTTTTCTGGGTTTATTTGCCATTCAGGTTCCTCAAACAGCTTGAAATCTTTGGTATCCCAAATCCTGGGGAAGCCTCAGCATCCTGATTGCTCTTTTTTACGCTTATTTTAAATTAAAATGGACGGCAGGAATTAGGTGGAGGTCACACAAATCTGAAATCCTCCACAGGAAAATGATGAACTTTGTGAGCTTAGGGACTGGAGATGTCAAAGGCAACACTGGTGGGGTTGGACCTCAACCCGTGTCCCGTGCCAAGAGGGAATTTTGGGCTCTTCCAGGGGGGATTTGGGATCTGATTCCAGGGAACAAAGACAGGACAAGAGGGAACAGCCCCGAGCTGTGCCACAGGAGGCTCAGGGTGGACACGAGGAGGAATTTCCTCCTGGTCCTGGTAAGGGAGAATGAGGACATTTCAACTGTTTTTTTTGTCTTTAGGACTATTTGCCTTTTTCCCCCAACATTTTTCCCCCATCTTCTGGCTTTTAGCCCTTGGATTTAGTGTGTGATTGTAGCTGCATCTGTAAAAATGGATTTTTTCCCCTCAAATGGATTTTCTTCAGTTCTGTGTGGAAGATCAAGGGGGTGTTCTGAGTTTTCCAGGCCAAAATCCACACAAGCAAAGCCACCACTTCCTCCTTGACACCTTTAACATTCATTTCAATTCAGTTTTTTAATGTTTTTTCTTATTTTTTTTTATGGCTGGGCATGAAATGTGTGTTAAATTGGAGAGTGACAGAAAACTGAGACTCTGAAACAAGAGCAGTTTATTTCAGTTTCCAGGAATTGGACAATATTCTGCTCAGCTGAACATTTTTCTGTATTCTCTATAGAGATCTGGGACTAAATGTTTTCTATTTTAAAACATCACCATAAAGATTATTCCAGCCCTGTTGTGATGAAGTTTTAGCTCTACCCCAGGGGAATCCAGCACATTTAACCTTAAATCTGGTAATAGCTTCAATTAAGAGAAGGAAATGGAGAAGTTTTGGTATTTCTTGAATTTCTGAGGGGTGGAAAAGAGTAAATTTACGGGGAGTGGCTGCTCCGAATGTGGAAGGGAAGGGAGAGCTTTGAATCACAGAATTCCAGGAGCACTGAGGCTGGAAAAGCCTGTGAGATCATCAATCGCAAGCTGTGCCCGATCCCACCACACCAACACCCAGGAATTCCTTGGACACCTCCAGGGATGGCCACTCCAAACCTCCCAGAGCCTGGCTGCCCTTTCCAGGAGGGATTTTCCCAAATTTCCCACCCTGAGCCTCCCCTGGCACAACTCAAGGCTGTTCACTCTTGTCCTGTCCCTGTTCTCTGAAATCAGATCCCAAATCCCACCTGGAAGAGCCCAAAATTCCTCCTGAATCCCCTTTTTCTCTAGGCTGAACCTCCCCAGCTCCCTCAGGATTTTCCAGACCCTTCTCCAGCCGCTCCAGCCCCGTTCCCATCTCTGGACATTCTCCAGCCCCTCAGTGTCCCCCTTGCCATGAGGGGCTCAGAGCTGGACACGGATTCAAGGACAGAAAGTCCCTTTGGAATTCCACAGCTCCCAGAACATCCACTCAAACCAAGGGCAGAGGCAAGAAAAAACTTGGATCTCCAGAGTTCGTTATTTTTTTTTTCCAAATGCAGAAAGTATTTAATAGAATAAGAAAAAGAGCTGGCACAGACACAGAAAGATTATAGTTTTGGGATGCTGGGAGCAGCTCCGGGAGATGAGTCACCGCACTCCAGAACATTCCTTTTTGCTGAAGCCCTGTTGTTCATCCTCCAGCTCCTCGTAAATCCAGATCAAAGGCCAGACAGCCCTAACGCTCCCTCACCCAGGGCTGCAGCACCGTGCTGGAAGTGCTCATTGAAAATGCAGATGACACCAAATCTCATTTCACAGAGGTCCTGCAGTCCCATTGCAGAAGAAGTTTCACACGAACTGCAGATCGCCCCTCCCGCTGCTGTGGGAGGGTTCAAACGCAGAACATCAGGAGAGTGGAGAAAGGCAGGAAGAAGGAGGAGGAGAAGACAAGAAAAGCAGAAATTCCAAGAGGTTTCGGAGCACGGCAAAGCCCCCACT
The DNA here is from genome assembly GCA_032357785.1 of Periparus ater. Classification (NCBI taxonomy): domain Eukaryota; kingdom Metazoa; phylum Chordata; class Aves; order Passeriformes; family Paridae; genus Periparus; species Periparus ater. Next base: position 2,545,918 of record CM063632.1, read on the forward strand.
CGTGGTAACTCCACCGCGGGGGCTCCGCGCTCCTGCGAACATCAACGGCGCGCTCAACCATTCGTCTTCCGTGGGTGCGGGTCCATCGGTGGGGATCCTCCCGTGGGATCAGCAGCAGGGGTAGCAGCAGGAGTAGGAGCAGCACGAGGGGTAGCTGTAGCGCGTGGTGCAGCTCCGGGTGGTGCAGCAGCTGCCGTAGGAGCGGCGGCAGCAGCTCAGGGTGCGGGAGATGCAGGGGCTGCAGCTGTAGGTGCGGGTGCAGGTGCGGTAGCAGGGGGAGCAGCACAGGGTGTAGCAGCACGGGGAGTAGCAGCACGGGGAGTAGCAGCAGGACATCTTGGGGTGCAGGGGGTGCGGGAGAGCCTGGAACAGGGAGGGAGGAAAAGGGGGAGAAAAAGGAGCGGAGCTGTGGAGTGAGCTGGCTGGGGCTGGGTGGAAATGTTGAGTGAATCCCTCAGGTTGGTGTGGGGTTTTCATGTCATGGATCCCCTGAATCCCAGGATTCCAGAACCCTGGGATCCTGGGATTCCAGAACCCCAGGATCCAAAATTCTGGAACCCCAAGATCCAAAATTCGGGAACCCCAGGTCTCCAGAACCCCAGGATCCCAGAATTTCAGAACCCCAGGATCCCAGAATTCTGGGACGCCGGGATCCCAGGATTCCAGAACCCTGAGATCCCGGGATTCCAGAACCCCAGGATCCAAAATTCTGGAACCCCAGGATCCCAGGGCTCCAGAACCCCAGGACCCCAGGATTCCGGAACCCCAGGATCCCAGCATCACTGAGGTTGGAAAAGACCTCCAAGATCGAGTCCAACCTGCAGCCAATCCCCAGCCCAGAGCTCTGCGTGCCACATCCAGCCCTTCCTTGGGATGGGGACTCCAAACCTCCCTCCCAGACCCTGAAAACCCTTTCCAATAAAAATAAAAATCCTTCCCGAAGAAGGAATTTGTGGGTGTTTGGTGCCCAGGCTCCCAGCAGAGATGGCTGAGGTAAAACCCATCCGAGGGTGTGAAGGAGCGCCAAGGTCTGACTCGAATCCCTCACAGCATTTTCCAGAGTTCTTAGAAATGCTCATGCACAGCTCGAGGAGTTCATTAAGTCTCCAGCCTCCCTGTCTGCTTTTAATCTTGGCACATAAACAATTCCTTCTCCCGGCTTTGTTAGTACCAGTTCTAGCAAGGACACTCTGCTGGACAGCGGAGGTTTAAACCCTGCCCCGGGGACTCCAGAGGGACAAAAACAATTCCTGGGACTTTTCCATATTCCCCGTTGCAACATCCTGCTGCTAAAAGCCATTTCCTCCTTGCACAACCACCCTGCCCGGGCCTGAAAATCCCGGGTGTCACCAGGGGGGAAAAAAAAGAAACCCCCCAAAAAAATTAACTCAGCTTCCCATCTTTCCAAAGACATGGGAATGTCCACACGTCGATGCCCCCCAGATTAAAAAAACATCCAGGGGAAAACACGTGATTTCCCACCCAATTTGAAGGATTCTCGGTGAAAAGGGGATCTGGACTTACCGAGTTCAGCAGGAAGAGCAAAGCAAGAGGAGCCGTGTGAGGAGCGCTGGGCTCGGGAGCATTTTTATATTCCCATTGTGGAAGCCGGAGCAGCTCCCTGTGAGCTTCCCTTAGTCACGGGATGAATTTGGGAAGTACATCAGCAGCCCAATTGCTATAATTGTTTTCCTCCGCATTTAGGACGATTTTGGAATTCCTGGGCACTGTGATTACAGCCCGGCTGATTCTTTCATCTCCAGACTTTCCAGGACAGAGGGATTCCTGGGAAAGCACCCGGAGGACAGCTGGGAATGGGGCTGGAGGCTACGCAGAACAGCTCCAGCCACAATTCCTGGTCAGCTGGGAGCCCAAGGATTGGTTCTGTACCTCGTGGCCCCCCAAGGGAGCTGGACACCGCACATTTTGGGGTGACGTAAAACACCCGGGGAGCGGAGGAGGATTGCCCCCGAGTGCTCGGGGATTTCCGTCACAATTAATGACAGGCGTTCCATTGATTCCTTTAGGATCTTCTCCTGCCTATAATTTGTCCTAGGAGAGGTTCAGGCCGAGGCACGGGATCAATTAAAGCAGCATCTGAGAAATGTGGTCAGTTTTTATGGTGTGGGGGTTTTTATTTTTTGCCTTTATTTTTTTTTTTTTTCCAGATGAAATTACCGGAAAAACTCGCTTGGGCCGGTGTCTCGTGCTATCATTCACGTGTCTGATATTTATAGGGTTTATAGATGGGATTTGTGGGCATGAGCTGGCGGCGTGAGCTCATCCCAGAATCCCTCCCTCTCCTGGGATTCATCCATGGGCAGGGGGTGAGGGAAGGGATTCTCCCCCTCTGCTCTTTCTGGTGAGATCCCACCGGGAATGCTGAGCCCAGTTCTGGGGTCCCAAATATAAAAGGGATGAGGAATTGTTGGAGCAAGTCCAGAGGAGATCATGGAGTGGATCCAGGGGCTGGAGAAGCTTCCCTGTGGATCCAGGCTGGGAATGTTGAGGCTGTGGAGACCCCAGAGCCCCTCCCAGGATCTGCAGGAGCTCCAGGGAAGCTGGAGAGGGATTTTTCCTCTGGAACTGCAGGGACAGGAAACAGGGAATGGGGTCAGGGGGACAGAGGGGGAACTTGGGTGGGATTTTGGGAAGGAATTGTTCCATGTCCGAGCCTGGCTCAGGGAATTCCAGGGATTTTCCACCCCTGGAAGTGTCCAAGGCCAGGCTGGACAGGGCTTGGAGGAACCTGGGGTAGTGGGAGGTGTCCTTTAGGAGACCTTTAGGGTCCCTTCCAACCCAACCCATCCCATGGTTCCGTATCCATAATAACCAGACGAGGATCTTCTCTTTTCTCTTTAAAAAAACCCCAACTTTTGGGGTCCTCCTCAGCTTTAGTGAGGAAACCCAGATCTCCTAAATTCAGAGGGGTTAAAATTACCAAGCGATTTTCCTGGGCAGCCCCTACCTTGGATGGGAGGGATTTTCCTGAGGCAGGGAAGCAGGAATCGCTCCCTGAGCTGCTGTGGTGGCATTTTCCAGCCGGCTGCAGCTGCATCCCTCTCACTCTGCTCCAGGGGACGTCAGGAATTGATTTAAATGGAGAAAAATCTCCCCTGGCCCCGGGGCTCCCTTCCCCGACCTGCTTGAGATACCCGAGGAGCCTCTCAGCAGCAAACCGGGAGGGTTTAAATAATCCAAACATTCCCAAATTAGCTCCTAATGACTGCTTGGGGAGGGCATTGATACCATAAATTCTGATGAAGCTCAGCATTTCCCCGGTGCCTGTCATTATCCTCATTTAATATGCAAATGAGGCTTGGCTCACTGCGGGGGAAGGTCATACAGGGAGGTATTTGCTGAATTTTAAAAAAGCCTCTTGATTTGTGCTGGGAAGGCTGAAAAACCAGCATTCATAAGATTTGCTGCGAAATAATTCTATAATTTTAACTCCTACAAATTCCCTTGTCTGCTCTGAAATCTGGATTTCATCACTAAAAATGAGGAGGAGCCAGAAGGAGGAGGAGCCAGAAGGGTTTTTAAGACAAAAAAAAAAAATTGTGAGGTTTTTTTTTTTTGTGTGTTCTCAGGTTGGGCAGAGAACAGATTAATGATCCCTGATGGAGAGGAAACCAATTATTTTAATTGAAGTTGTGACGTGGGTAAATAAATTTAATTTTGTTGGTGTTTACACTGGTCAGATCATTTCTGAGTGACCAAAGCACCTCCCAAAGGGCTGAAGGGCACTAGAAGGGCCAGGAATTGTCCTGGGAATTTCAGCTAACCCCAAAGTTCCTTCAACGATCCAAATTAATGCAAAAATCTGGGTGTCCCAAACCCTGAAAATCCGAAACTGAGCTGAAGAAACGGGAATTCACTTCTGTGCCTAAAAACGCAGGGAAGAACTGAAAAAAAAGAGTTTGGTCATTAGGTGGAAATCTAATTTATAGAACCTCTTGTTAATTACAGAAAGACGGAGTGAAATTCCCAAGGAATAATAAATTGAGGCATTTAATGAAGGGCTCTGATTCATGGGACGGGTTAAAACCTGTTCGTCCTCAGGAAACTTCAGTGCCTTTGTGTTTTGTTGTTTTTTTTTTACATTTTATACAAAATTTAAGTCTGAACATTTTGAAAAAATACGTTCTGAGAGCTCAAATGAGTCCAAATTTCTCTGACTCTGAAGCAGGAAAGTTTATTATTTACTCCATCAGCCCTTAACTCCTTTTAAACTTTTAAACCGAATTCATGCCTAAACCAGAGCGGCTTTAAATAAGAAATGAATCCCTTCCGATGCTGAATTTGCACATCTGGATGAGCAGAGGGAGACGCTGATTTCCATATCCAGGATCTGCGCTCCTGCTCTTCCTTTGGGAAGGGTTTTAGCCTATGGTGAGGGCTGGCAGACGCTTGCAGGATGTTATTCCAGGCCTTTCCCAGCTCTCCCGGAGCCCCTTTAGGCCCTGGAAGGGACTCTGAGCTCTGGCTGGCCCTTCCCTTCCCTTCCCTTCCCTTCCCTTCCCTTCCCTTCCCTTCCCTTCCCTTCCCTTCCCTTCCCTTCCCTTCCCTTCCCTTCCCTTCCCTTCCCTTCCCTTCCCTTCCCTTCCCTTCCTCCTTCCCTTCCCTTCCCTTCCCTTCCCTTCCCTTCCCTTCCCTTCCCTTCCCTTCCCTTCCCTTCCCTTCCCTTTCCCCTTCCCTTCCCTTCCTTCCCTTCCCTTCCCTTCCCTTCCCTTCCCTTCCCTTCCCTTCCCTTCCCTTCCCTTCCCTTCCCTTCCCTTCCCTTCCCTTCCCTTCCCTTCCCTTCCCTTCCCTTCCCTTCCCTTCCCTTCCCTTCCCTTCCCTTCCCTTCCCTTCCCTTCCCTTCCCTTCCCTTCCCTTCCCTTCCCTTCCCTTCCCTTCCCTTCCCTTCCCTTCCCTTCCCTTCCCTTCCCTTCCCTTCCCTTCCCTTCCCTTCCCTTCCCTTCCCTTCCCTTCCCTTCCCTTCCCTTCCCTTCCCTTCCCTTCCCTTCCCTTCCCTTCCCTTCCCTTCCCTTCCCTTCCCTTCCCTTCCCTTCCCTTCCCCGGAGCCGTCCAGCCCTGGGAACAGCTCCAGGTTCTGCTCTGGGAGGCTCCAGACCCAATCCAGGACTCCAGAGGGGGATTTTGGTGCCCTGGAATGTCCCTCCCTTCCCTCCCTTCCCTCCCTTTGGGGTCTCTCGTGTTCCCTGGGCTGTCCTGGGGTGGCCGCGCTTCCTCCCGTCCCTTCCCGTGCTCTGCCCATCCCTCCCCCGGCAGCTCCTGGGGCTCTCCCGGGGTTTCCTCGGCTCGGGAATCCCTCCCTGTCCTCCAGCAGCTCCTGCTGGGCTGCACAAAGCCCCTTCTCCGAGGCCTTGGGGCTGCGGGAAGCGGAGGGAGTCTGGAATTCTGTGTGTCAGAACATCCTGCAGCCTCAAGTGGGGCAGGACTTGGGCTGGAAATGTCGCCGGCCAACCCTGATTCATTTTTTCCCCCTAAATCTTCACATTTTCCAGCTCGTGCTTTAGAAACTGGAATGTTTTTGTGGAAGAGGGGCAGAGCTGGGACGTGGCCAATGTGAGTTTTGGAGCAGACAGAAATCGAGGTGCTCAGAGTGTTCTCAGTCCCCTCAGATTCTGCTAAAACCGCAGATCTGAGAAGGTGCCCCCTTTAAAGTTCTTTTTTCCTGCGTGTGTCAGGTAAATAATTAGCAAAGTCAAATGTAATATTGAAAAGAACATTAAAATACAACCCAAGGCAGCGGTGTGATGCAAGATCTTTTAATGAGAGCAAGAAGTTACAGCTTGTAGTAGCACAGGAGTAGCCAGAGGTTTACACACCATCATACACCGAGGAGTAGCTACACCTCACAGCAGAGGTTTGGGGAGTAAAGCTGGTGTTGGAGAAGAGCGGAGAGGCTCCTCCTGCTCTGCCCTCACACCTCGGAACACACAACAATCTCACCCCAAAAGATGGAGAAGAAACGGCAAAAAAAGCAAATTAATCAGAATAAAAACGGGCATCGAGGAGATTCCGAACCCCCAGGACCCATCACCGGGGCTGAGCCAGGGCAAAATCCACCCAGGAGCCTCCAGCGCGGATTCTGGGGAGTTTTCCTGCTCAGCACTGGTAGCAGGGGTAGCAGCTGCCGTAGGAGTATCTCTGGTAGTAGCGGGAGGAGTAGGGCGAGCAGTAGCGGGGGCTGAAGGAGGGGCAGCAGTCGCGGTAGCCACAGAGCCTCCCGTAGTAGCCCTGGTAGCCACAGGGGCTGCCGCAGTCGTAGCTGCGGGAGCTGAACACGCTGCCGTAGCTGCAGGGGGAGTAGCAGGAATCCTCACACTGCCGCTGGTAGCAGAAAGTCATCTTGGGGCTGGAGGGAGGCGAGGCTGGAAAGGAGAAATGGGAGATTTGGGGGAATGGTTTGGGTCGGGAGGGAATTAAAATTCATCCGGTTCCAGCCCTGCCACGGGCAGCGACACCTTCCTCCAGCCCAGGGTGCTCCAGCCTGGCCTCGGACGCTTCCAGGGATGCGGAATCCTTGGAATATCCTGTGCCAGGGCCTCCCCACCCTCCCAGGGGCTCGGATCTGGGGCTGCTGTCAGTTCGAAAGGTGAGGTCGGGTCTGTCCCCGGAGATCCAGCGGGAATTCGCTGCTGTTGGGCAGCCCCGTGTGAGGGTGGAAAACAGGGGACAGGAGAGAAGGATGATCCCAAATGAAGCTCTCCATTCCAGGCCGCCCTCTGCGGGAAGAACCTTTCCGTGATGTCCCACCTAAACCCCCCTGACACAGCTAATTAATAATAAATCCCGAAATAACCCGTAACACCCTCAAATAAATCATTCCTCCTCGTGCATGGGAAGCCAAATTCCTACATTTAGCAGCATCTTAACACCCCGTTTTTAACAAAAACCCCGAACTGCACGGCCGCCAAAACCGCCTCTAAAACAGGATTTTAAAGTTTTACTTCCACCCCTACCGGCCACGGCAAAACCCAGCAGCAACCCGGCCTCAAAACTCCTTAAGCCCGACTTACCACGCTGAGCAAGAGCCGAGCTGAAGGAGCGAGTGTCGAGCCTCGGGTTTCGTTCCCTTTTATACATTTATCTGCCCCAGCCTCTGGTGCTTTAAACTCCTTCTCATCACCCCAAAGTCAGCCCGCTCACGTCATGCCCGCAGCTGATGGGGTTGTTTTCCTCGCTTTGGGATCGTTACTCAGCTCTTGGCTGCCAAAAAGATGACTTCGCTCCGCTCTCCTCTTTCATGTCCAGACTTCCCGGGTCAATTACAATCTGGGGAATTAGGGTGGCGAAATCTGAGTATAGCAGGAAAAGGAAGGAAGGATATTGAGAGAAGAAATTAATGGATGTTGGCAATCCCAGTTTGGGGATGAATGGGCAAATGTCTGTGTGTGAAACCTGCAATGATGCTGGATTCATCTGAGGGAGAAAGAATTTCAATTATTTTTCAAAATGAAAATTGCTTGGATCTATCTAAATATCGTATTTTTTAGGCCAGAATATTTATATTGTTCTTATTAATGTTTTTAAAAAAATTATTATTAAGTAATTCGACAGAACTTTGACAAATTCCTAAGCTGTAGAAAGAAATAAAGGAATTTTACTTGCTCAAAAAGATCTGCTCCGTCTTTAGAAAACGATTCACTCCTGGCAAGGAGAAAAATAAAAAACTCCAGGGATTTATCTCTGTTTAAACACCCTCAGTTTTCCCGAGAAACCCCCCAAATTCTAAATGTGGTTTAATGAAAATTCTTTTCCATATTGTTGAGGTGTTTAATTCTCCCTAATGAAGGTGAATAATATTGAACCCCAGCCTGGGGTTCCCTGGTGACCTTCACCTCCAAACCCTGTTTTGCTGTTTACTCCCATCCCAGGGGAGGATAATGACAGGCAGCACGTCAGGAGTTCTGGGCCTTTCTCTAAATTTGGAATATCAAAGCCTTCATTAAGACTTATTAAATATTTTCGGGCACAAAGAGATTTATTATTTCAATATTAACACCACGCTGTTATGTAACGCCCGCTCCAAAAAATTGGGGTGGATTGGGGTGTCCTGTTCCCTGGCTTTATTAAAATTGTAATTTATACCTTCAGATCTGGCTCTGCGAGAGATTTTTTTTTTTTATCCCCTCTAAAAATACACCCTGGACATACCATTTCAATGCTCACAAGGCCAATTTTCTGGCTGAATCAATAACATCCCCTTGCGCGGCGGCTCCAAATCAAAGAGGCGGCTCTTTTCCCCCTTTGGAAGTGGCAGGAAATGTTGGGGACGCGCCAATGTCCCGCGTGTTATTAAAAATGATGAAATTCATAAAAAAAGCAAAGGTCGTGCGTCCCTTCCGTGACTGTCCCGAGGAAAAAAAAAACACGACAAAGCAAATTCACAGCCAGGCCGCTCTTGCAAAGCTGCCGCGTTTGGAATTCCGCAGGACTTTGCTGATCCCGAGGAGTCGCCGCTGTCCCAAAGCGCAAATTCAGCGCGATGATGGCGAGGTTTAATTGCCCTGAGTGGCTTCGGGATCAAAGGGAGCCGGCGGGCGGAGCCTCCGGTCCATCCTCGGGAATATCGATGAGGGGAGGAAAAGGGGCTGGAAATTTGGGGTGACCCCGACACGTGTCCCTGGTGCGGGGCGGGACCGGCAGCTCCATAAAAACCCCCGCAGCCCTGCGGAGAAACCATTCCCTTCTCCTGCCTTCTCCTCCTTGCAGACCAGGGTAAGTGGGAAACAGATTTGGGAGATTCGAGCGAGTGATGAAGGGACGGATTTCAGCCCTCTTCCCCCTCCTTTATTAATTTTTTTTCCCTGCTAATCTACAAATGCTGCAGCCAAAGGGAATTGAGGCTGTGATTTAGGAGTTATTCCGGTACAAAACAATCTTTCCTCCCTGGATTTTTGAATATTTGACTGTTTGAAGCAGTCTCAGTCCTTCACGGATCCTCTTTTCCCTTCAAATCTTCCAGCGCAGCTCTGAGGATGCTCCAGCCCTGCTTTGACTCAGGGTCGCGGTTCACAACCCCATTTTCCAGCGGGGCTGTGTGGAAAAGCTCAGGGTGGAGGATTAGGGGGAAGAAATCCGGCCTTAATTGGGGCGCTAATTTGTCCCTAAATTCGGGAGGGATCAATGGATGAGGGCATTGGGCGGCGGTTTGCGGTCTCTCCCTTCCCCGCAGCGTTTCCTCGGGCTTTTCCTCGCTGTCGGGACGCACCTCACGGGTTTTCTCTCCTTTCCAGCCTCCCTCCAGCCCCAAGATGACTTTCTGCTACCAGCGGCAGTGTGAGGATTCCTGCTACTCCCCCCTGCAGCTACGGCAGCGTGTTCAGCTCCCGCAGCTACGACTGCGGCAGCCCCTGTGGCTACCAGGGCTACTACGGGAGGCTCTGTGGCTACCGCGACTGCTGCCCCTCCTTCAGCCCCCGCTACTGCTCGCCCCTACTCCTCCCGCTACTACCAGAGATACTCCTACGGCAGCTGCTACCCCTGCTAAATCCACTGGGATTTCACAGGGAATTAATGATGGAATTCCCGGGCGAGGTTTTGCCGGAGCTCCGAGTCCAGGGATGCGACGGGACCTGGGAGAGCTCGGGGTTCCTGTTAAAGTTTCCTCGATGTTCCTCCAAAACGCTTTGTTTTCCCTCTTTTCTCTGCTGTATCTCTCATCCCTCCCTGGTTTGGTGGTGTAAAAGAAACGGGGTTTAATATTTGTTAACAAATCTCTCAATTTATGGCAATTTCCCAGCTCAGTTCAGCGAAACCTGCAGGGTGTCTGCCCTAGGAATGAATTTCTGACTTAACCGCCTTTGAAAATGTCCCAGAGAAACCCTAAATCACCCTAAATTTACTTTCACATCCCAGTCAGCTTCGTTCCATCGGGCTGGAAACAAGTGGGAAAGCCTGAAAAAGGAAAATCGACAGCCAAAGTTGTGCCGGTGAAACCGCGAGATTTTCAGCTCAGATAAATTAATGTCGTGGCCCATTCTCTCTTCTCTCTGTGCTATTTTCCACCGTGATTGTCAGCTTTACTCTCATTAAAAAACGTTCCAGCATCGTGAAGTGGCCCTGGTTTGTTTTTTTCTGGTTTTTTCTGGACGCAGATTTTTCTCCCCAGCTCGATGTTTCATGGAGTCGCACCAAACCCTGCGGCTTTTCTCAAACACGTTTTTGCAAACCAATAGAGATGCAACAGAACCTCCAAAAACGAATTCCAATTCCCGAATTTCCGAGGAAATATACGGAAATATTCCTTTAAATTTGCTTTCACATCCCAGCGGGCGTGCAGGCATTGGACACAACAGCGTCTGTAACTCACTAAGGCACGGATGGGCTGCTAATTAATTAAATTTTGGGGGGTAACACCAGATAAACTGGGAGAAAACCCCTCCTTCTCCCCTGCTTTTGTGCTGGCAGTGTCTGGGATTTCCCCATCTTTCCGGAGGGAGAGACCCGATCTGTTCCCACGGCAGAAAATTTCACTTTCCAGAGTGGAAAATTTCACTTTTCCTTCACTCCAGGCTCCATTGGAATGACAATGGAAGAGCGAAGTTCCCAGGCTGTTCCACCACGTCCTTGGGATGAGGAGTGACTCAAATTATTCCCGGCAGAGGTGTCTCAGAGTCTGGGCACAAATGAGCTTTGAAAACTCAATTAAACCCTCGAACCCTCGTGATTGCCTCCCTTTGAAGGCGCAGAGGCAATCCCGGCATCCCAGAATCCCAGAATTTTGGGTGGGAAGGGATCTTTGGAGATCTCCCAGGGCGAGCTGGATTGGCCTCAGTGCAAAATACGAGCACAAAAAAAACCCCACCCCCAGTAAATAATAAATAAATTAAAGTAAATTAAAAAAACCCAGTAAAACTGGGGGTTGTATTTCCAGCAAATTTCAGGCTGGAGTTTCCTCAGGCTTTTGATGGATTTGGATGAATTCATCCATTCAGAAGCACAGCTCAAGCTGTAGCCTGGTCTCTAAATTTAGCTGCACCTTTTCAATCTTTTCTCTAACTAACTCCCAGTCAATAAAATCTGGGGAGTCATAGACAAATTCCCAAATAAAAACTGGAAAGGTTTGTGGTGTCTCAGGATGCACAAGACCACATGAGGATAAAAGAGATTCCTCTGTCTCAGCCCTACAGGCTGATTCAGCTACTTTAACAGGAGTCCAGTTAAAGGAGGAGTTAAAATTAATGGAATTTTAACATATATTTTGTTCACTCCAAGAAATCTGAAGGTAAAAGTAGAAATAAATCCAAATTTGGGGGATGAGGAGATGAAGCAGTGGTGGCTGCCCGTGCAGAGCCACATTTGAATGCAAAGTTTGAAAGGTATAAAATAAATTCTGACTAAAGCAAACATCGAACTGCCTCAACTGGCACCTTTGAAGTGACTCTTTTTCAATAACGAAGCAGCTGAGAAGAAAATTAAGTTTTAAATAGACTAATAACAGCCTATAAATAAATAAAGCAGTTATGGGCGTCTGAGAAGAGCTTTGAACTGCCAAAATTATCGACTGTGGAAAAAAAATGAAGACACTGTAACTTTTTGTTGAAGGACCACAAGGGAATAAATAAATTAAATGATACTTTTCCCTTCAAACCTGTCACTGGAGTAGGGATAATGATTCCCATCCTTTCTGTGATGCAACACAAGGCTGCTGAAACTCTCAGGAGCCCTGGTCATTCATGTGCCACTGGATGATAAAAGCTGTGGTTTGAGCTTCATCGGGGGAAGAATTTCTTCCAGGAAAGGGTGGTCAGGACTGGCGGGGGCTGCCCAGGGAGGTTGGGAGTCCCCACCCCTGGAATTGTCCAAGGAATAACAGGACATGGCACTCAGAGCTCGGGGCTGAGCGACACGGTGGGGATCGGTGAAAAACTGGATGATGGGCTTGGAATGGTTCTGGGATCACACGAACAGCTCCCAGATCAGCACGCAAAATCAGAGGAGCCGACCCACAAAAACCAACCAAAAATCCAAGGTATTGCAGCAATGCAGATTCCTTTATTGTGCATGAAAAAGGTCACAAGCAGCGAGAGACAAACCAGCGCAGCAACAGCGCACTGGAAACACAAAAATCCTAAGGCAGCAGCGAGGCCCAAGGCAGGGCTCCAGCCCAGAGATTCCCCTTGCCAGGGAGGGCTGGGGGGGCTCGGAGCCGGGCAGAGCAGGGCAGAGCCTCAGGCGAGGCTCAGCACAGCTGGCTGGGATGGCAGAGAGGGAGCAGCTTCAGGAGGCAGCGCTGGGAGCACCAAAGGCGCCGGCCGAGGCTCTGTGGGGTCACCGTGCAGGTGACAGGGACCCCGCAGCTGCCGGGGCTGCTGGGCCGGCCCTGAGCAGGGGCTGCAGCTTCATCCTGGCTCAGGCGGCAGAAGACACGAGGGGCTGCTGCTGGAGCCCGCGGGCGGAGGCAGCTCCGAGCTCCGGGGGGATTTGGGGTTTAGCACGAGCCGCAGCCTCCTCCATAGGACCTGGAACCGCGGCCATAGCCCCCATAGCCCCCACAGCCCCCATAACCTCCATAGCCACCACCATAGCCCCCACCATAGCCCCCACAGCCCCCGTAGCCACCATAGCCACCATAGCCACCATAGCCCCCACGGCCTCCATAGCCCCCAGAGCCACCACGGCCCCCATAGGAGCCACCGGAGCCGCCTCCGACGTAGGGAGCTCCTGCCGAGCCCACGGAGCTGTGCTGCGGGAAGGAGCTGAGGATGGGCCCGGGGAAGGTGACCACCGAGACCGGGGGCTGGATGACCACCGTGGTGTCCGGGCACTGCCTCACGCAGGGCTCGTTGCAGGTGTCAGCCAGAGGGCAAGTGGAGGCCAGCCCCACAAGGGCACACAGGCTGGAGCAGGACATCCTTTGGTTTGGCAGGGAAAGCTGCAAGACAAGGCAGAGCCACGGCTCACGCCAAGGACTCGTCCCAAATCCCTGCTGGCTCTCTCCCACCTGCAGCCCGTGCCCCAGGACGGGCTCTGGATCGTGCCAGGCATTCCCAGCTAAAGCCTTGGCACAGCTGAAGTGGCTCCTTGGCTCCCCTGCTCCCCTCGCCATCCCCGGCTCTTCCCGGCCCATGGGAATGGAGAAAAACTCCCACATCCCAATCAGCCGGCTCCCACAGGACCTGAGTCCACGGGGAGAGCCCCAACCATCCCAACTCTGCACTGGGAGGGCTGGAGGAGCACGGGGACAAAGATTCCTTGGGAAATGCCCATCCAAAGATTCCCAGGGAAAGGAGCAGGTGAGGAAGGAAGGCTGGAGGGAGGACTGGGACTTACCAGAGCGATCAATGAGAAGAGTCAAGTGGAGAGAGCTGGATGGCGACCTGTGGAGTCCTTGGACCTTTTATACAGCCCAGAGTGCCTGGGGCATGGGCCATGGGGCGGGGGCAAACCCCCAGTAATTAGCAATTCAAGCAGAGAAATTAAATGACAAAGGTAATGATGGTGGACACTTCCTTGTCATTCCCGTATTGGAGATATTGGTGTGAAACGTGCCCTGGACCGATGGGAGGCTCTTACAGGGACAGCCATGGCCCATCATTACATGACAGACACGGTGCTGCTGCTGCTGGAGCTCAGCTCACAGCCCCAATAAACCCTGCCTTGTGCCTGATCCCTCGCTTTGCTGACAAAGATTTCTGAGAATCCTTTGGGATGCGGCCGTGCCCAGCCCCGCCACCCTGAGCCCCAGCCCGGCTGTGCCCGTGAGCCAGCAGTGCCCAGCTGGGCCTGTCCTGGGTCACAGCCAGGGCCAGCCTGGCTCTGGGGGGGCTCGGCCAACACCCCCTGGGCCAGCCCTTGTGGCCATCTGGGCAACCCAGGCCCTCCAGGAGGGCTCGGGCAGCTCCCAGCTCCCAGCCACGGGGCTGGAGGAGCCGCAGGGACCCCGGCCCCACTGCTGCCCTGCTGCTCCTCCCGTTGTGTCCCCTCTGTCACAGCTGTCCCGGGCTCTGTCCCACCGCTCTGCCCCTCCCTGTGGCTTTGGGGGTTGCCCACGGGTGGGATCTGCCCCCTCTGCTCTTTGTGTGGCCATCAAGGGAAACTGGGATGTGGAAATCCCAATGTTCTCCAGAACCTTAGAGGGGACGATTCACTGAGGTGTCAGGGCAGCCCAAAAGCTGGGGATGAACATGTTGTGCTGGCACTGGGAGTTGGTGGGATTTGGAGAACACCCCGAGAGTGGCTTCTCCTTTTGCCCAAGCTGCCGCTGCCTCTGTTTACCAGCCCGTAAAAGGGAGGTAATGACAGGGGTGATGGCTGGGGCAGCGTTTCAAAGAGCTGCTGCAAGATGCCTGGAATTCTTCTCTGTAAGCAAAGTGAGGGATTAGGGACAAATCAGGGTTTATTGGGGCTGTGAGCTGAGCTCCAGCAGCACCCTGTCTGTCACGTAATGATGAGACACAGCTGTCCTTGTAAGCACCTCACTCTTTTCCACTCTTGTCCACTCATGTCCAGGCCATTGTCCACAATGGGGGGATGACAGGAATTTTCCGGCGTCCCTTCACATTATGAAGCTCGTCAGCGTGAATTCCAAATTACTGGAGGGGGGGTCTGCCCCCCCCGCTTGGACAATGCCCCAGGCGCTCTGGGGGTGTATAAAAGACCTGGGCTCCTTCCAGAGCTCCATCCGCATCCATCCACTTGACTCCTCTCCTCACCAGGGTAAGTGCAGCTCCCAAAGCCTCCTGGGGATCTCTCTCTGCCTCTCAATACAACTCCTTCCTCACACCTTTGCCTCTTCCTCTTCTGTTTTCCAGAAACCTTTACTTGTCGGAACCATGTCCTGCTCCAGCCTGTGTTCTCCCTCCTGTCTGGTCTCCCCGTGCCCTCTGGCTGACACCTGCAATGAGCCCTGCGTGAGGCAGTGCCCTGACTCCACGGTGGTCATCCAGCCCCCGGCCTCGGTGGTCACCTTCCCTGGGCCCATCCTCAGCTCCTTCCCGCAGCACAGCTCCGTGGGCTCGGCAGGAGCTCCCTACGTCGGAGGCGGCTCCGGTGGCTCCGGTGGACGCCGTGGGGGCTACGGAGGCTCCGGGGGCTATGGGGGCTATGGGGGCTATGGTGGCTATGGGGGCTGTGGGGGCTCTGGAGCCTGGGGATGTTATGGAGGTTCTGGGGGCTATGGAGGTTATGGGGGCAGCTGTGGTGGCTACAGAGGCTGCGGGCCCTGCTAAGCCCCAGCCCGAGTGCGACCCCAGCCCCAGCAGAGCTCCATGATCGCCCCCCGGCCCATCCCTGCTCGCCACCCGCCTGAAGCGAGGACATCCCTCGGGCCCTGCCGGCCACCAGGCCTGCGACACCACCGGCCTGCCCGGGGCCCCGCTCTGCCGCCTTCGTGCTCTGCTCGGATCCCTTCAGGAATCGCTGCCCGCTCCCAGCACCGACCCAGCTCGGCTCCGGCTCCCGTGGCTCAGCCTGGGCTGCACCGGGCTCTGTCCACGGCCAGGAGACGCGGGGAGCGCTCAGCCAGGGCCCTGCTCTCCTGCTGATCCCCTCCCACCCTTGCACGGCAATAAAAACTGGCTTGCATTGCAATGTTCACCCGGCTCTCGTCTCTCTTTGCTCCTCAGCCACTGTCCCCCAGCCCAGGGCCCTTCCCGGGGGGGTTCCAGGCGGCTCCACTCGCACAAGGCCGAGGAGAAGCCCTGGCAGTGATGCCTTGAGAAGCCCGACCCTGAACAGAGGCCAGACACAGTTCAGAGTAAAGCAGGGATTTATTGAAAGTATGAAAGGAAACAGCTTGGGCAGAACACGAGCCTGGCCAGGGCTACTCCCAAGATGGACCCAAAAAGGGACACAAAATGGACCACTGGTCACCAGGGCTCACATTTTTATAAGTTTGGTCCATCTGCATCTTGGGGTTCATTGTCCAATTACAGCTTCAGGTTATGAAGTCCCATCCTTCTTGATTTCTCGTTTCAGTCCACCCTTGGTTCTGCTTTGGGGTCTGGAACTCCTAAAGACTGTCCTTGCAGCAGCAGAACTTCCCACAGCCCCATGCTCCAAGCCAGACCTTGCTGGCCTTAGCTGCCCTGCTCACACTGAATTACAACACCCACATTAAAACAGTATTTAATATATGGGTAATATTGGATGCTTTGCAACTATTGGGATAATATGGATAGAGGATGAAATAATCTGGTCTAAAAATGAACTTACAAGCAAATAGGAAATCCCAAAGCCAGGGAGTTCTTGGTGTTCCTTTGGTATCTGGAAGGAATTTTCACACAGATCAATAGAAGGGACCTCAGAGAGGTGGGAACTCCAAGCTGCTGCTCCAAGAGCTTTGTGCTCCTTGGGACTGAACCTGTGGACATTTCATGGCCTGGAGAGGAGACTGGGCAAGATCTGCTTGCCTCTATCTCCTCCCTTCCCAGCTGCCACCACCTCCAGCTGCA